>CM040470.1:2341014-2394642 GCA_022758105.1 Pangasianodon gigas
TGCAGTCGGTGTTCCAGTTCATCCCAAAGGTGTTCAGTGGGGTTGAGGTCAGGGCTCTGTGCAGGACACTCGAGTTCTTCCACTCCAACCTTCACACACCATGTCTTCATGGAGCTCGCTTTGTGCACAGGGGCATTGTCATGCTGGAACAGGTTTGGGCCTCTTAGTTCCAGTGAAGCGAAATTGTAATGCTACAGCACACAAAGACATTCTATACAATTGTGTGCAAATTTGTGGCAACATGGGTGTGATGGTCAGACATGGCCACAAACTTTTGGCAACATAGTTGCCAAAACTGAATATTAAATATTCAATAAAAAATGAATATTAAATATTCAATATTAAACTGAATATTAAATATAAATCTACAATAAATATAACTGTGTATACAAAATGTAACTTCAGTCTTTTCTATGATTAAATGGTTACAGCATCTATATTTTTATACTCTTGTCTATTCTTTACATTATAAATGTATTACATGTAAACAGAGCTCCCCAATTACTCTGCTATGCAAATTACTTTGAAACTCTTAAAGAATATTAACTTTCCCCCTGAGCTCACTTTGCATGAATTTGCATGAGTTAGATGTGGGTTTATCAGTTTATCTATTATTTATTAAGAATGTTTACAGTGATATGGATGTTAATAAGTCCTGCAGAGGTCAGGGATAAAAGCACTTGTGTCTTGCATGAAGATGTTTACCATTGAGTCACAGGGATCGTAGCCTGGGAATAAAATAACACCTCACAAACCAGTGTGTGCTTCCAGGACATTCAAATTTGAACAACAAACTGCTTTCTTTACACTAACCAAATACATATTTATGTCAATTAACAAACACTTAATAAAAGTAAAAAAAAGAAATAAATAAAATCTTATGAAAGATCCTATTAACCTCTCAAAAACATTGCTTCAAGGTTAGGCACTTTATTTAAATTTGATAAAATGCTAAACTTCATTTCAACGAATCCAGCTTTAGTGCACAGTTCTCTGTATTCAGAAGTGCTTCTTCACTTAAATCTTGTTATTTGGACCTGAGTGCTTTACAGATAGACCACTAGCACATATACGGAAATGACAAATGCGTGATCAAGACCCTGCAATCACTTAGTTGACCTACAAATAAAAAAGGCTTCTCACATACTTCAGGTTAATTGGAACTCGTTTAAGCCTACGCCAGAGTGCATTTGTGCATTTACCTGCTAATTACGCTAAGTGGCCTAACCTTGAGCCGTCGTCTTTAGCGATGATGTTGCTCTGCTAAACACCATGCGAGCCTTTGAATGGAAACACTTGAATGCATCAACTAAACAACCTGATTTAAACTTCAGGAAGGAGTGCGATCAGTGTGCAAAAGACGTAGTTTTGAATAGAATGAAACATGTGTGCATTATATACTTGAATGTTTATGGAAAAAATAAGATATACCACAGCTCTGAATTCTCAATTCTGATTGGTCAGGAGGAGTTTAATTTTCGAAAACAGCAGATTTACTGTATAATAATGTGCTTGTTCTAATATGTTAGCGTTTCTATAGTAACAACTTGCACACGGATTGCACATGGATTTAAAAATATGTTTATTTAACAGTTATGGAAGGAGTCTCCAGTGTCAGCACTTTGTGACATTCAGAGGTAAAGCTGTAACTTGCCATGCCTTCCCTATTTTATTTATTTATTTCTTCAGTGCAGTGACACCTTACATATCAACAATGTTTCTCAACATGACAGAAGAATAAATATAGATTACATATTTGGACATTTGTGCTGAAGTGTATTCCACGTATTGATTCCATGGGTTTCCTGTAAGTCCTTTATACAATAGCCTCAGTGTTTCTTTTCACCACTACTGCCTAGATTTCTGCACTCAGCACCTCCTGAGAGATCCTCGAGCACGCTGAGGTCTGAGCAACTGCTTATAGATTTAATTTCATTTTAGTCGAAGTCCATTTTTTCTGTCCCTCTCTGAATTACCAGGCTGCAAATGAAATGTACCATCTGTATCAATGCTACATCTTCCATAACCATATACAGTATGCAAGAGAAATGAAGTTCCTTTTATGTGAAATGAATGCAAAATGAAGTCAAGGTCATTTTCAGTAGGAGATTTCAAACATGATTAAGGAAAAAGTGTTAAATGGGTGCTGGTGTTAATGAGCAAAAAGCAATGTTTCTAACTCTGTATACATCATTGCATTGTGCTCTGTGTGACTACAGGTGTGGATATTATAAAATATTAGAGTAAAAGCCTCAAATGAGCCATGTTTGCACTTCCAACCAGCTCCTCACAGATTCATTACTCTCCCTGAAGATTTACATTGTGTCTGAAATCACTCTTTATTCACTCATTAACTATTTAATGTACTATATAGACTGTTCTATATATATACAGCTCTATATAGGGAAGGGAAGGACTAAATAAAGGACATGCTGGACTGAATTCAGACAGAATGTACTAGTAGTGGTTCCAGAAACTCATCATCATGACACTGTCATGACACAAGTGACCCAGCAAGCTTAAATGACAAAACTACAGCAGTATTCAAAGTGCCGCCAACTATTAGACAGAGCTGGGGCCAAGTCATTGCTTTGCAAGTCACAAGTAAGTCTCAAGTCTTGACTGATAAGTCCAAGTCAAGTTACAAGTCCTTAACTTTAAGTTTCAAGTCCTAAACAAATCATAATGTGCTCATTACCAAATTAAAGGCCAGAGAAATAATTAGTATAGTAAATTTATACAACTCATGCAGGCTTTTTCAAATAGGTGCTACAGCTTTACCTCTGCCTGGTACAAAGTGCTGACACTGGAGACTCCTTCCATAAATGCTAAATAAGCGTCTCCTTTGTTCTTTCCACCTTACAGATCCCTGTGAATGAGCTGCTACTATAGACAGAATAACAATTTAGAACAAGCAGATTAATATAAACCTGAGATTTGTACAATATCTTCTGACCATTCAGAATCGAGCACCGTGGTAAAAATAATATAATGTATGAGACCAACGCAGGGTGTCTGATAGATTATTTGCTGAAGCAAAATATTCGTCTAGAAGGAACAAGTAACATAAAATGCAGTGACACATGATTTAATGAAACAAAGCAGCTCTAAATGCCAGCTTCGCCTCCGAACCATAGAAGCCTGATTATTGTCCTCCCACATGCTCTTGCTTGGAAGTATTCCCAATTTCTGATGACTCTTTATTTTCCGCCTGTTACAGTCTCTGCTCCGCCCCGACAGCACGATGTCGCCTCCAATTTTCTGGGCTTTTCTGCCTCTCTCAGCACATGCCTCTTTTATCAGTGACAGCTCGATCCTGCCTGAATGCCAGCTCACCACACCTCCTCTGCTCAGAAAAACAAGAACATGAAAAAGTACAGCAAAGTTTTTTTTTTTGTGCTTAGAATTGAGTTTCCCTAGAGAGAGAGAGAGAGAGAGAGAGAGAGTGAGTGTGTGAGTGGGGGGAAAAAGTTGATGTCAGAGAAAAATGACAAACTCTGGCCTTCATGATTCATAAGTTGGATGATGTGCTTATTAACAGCTTAGGAAAAAAAAGTAATTATATAGCAGTAATGTAATATCCAGGCCAGGTGTGTGGTGGCGTATACGAGACCACGAGCTCATCAGAATCGTGTGTAATAAAGTCCTTCAGGACATCCTCCTGGCATCTCTTTTAGTGAATCCCTCCATCACTCCTGACAGCTGCACTGTACCTCACCGCCAACTCACCACGCTGAATATACCTGCACAAGGAAATAAACACGCCAGAGCTTTCCCTCGGTGTGTGTCTGCAGAAAGAACTCGCTTTGCTACGTTTAACAGTGAAGGTGCAAAACGCCACCATGTCAATTAATTAATATTAGAGAAGTGTTACATTAGATAATACTATTTATACCACAGGGCTCTTGAGTTCTCACTTCTGATTGGTCAGAATATGATTGCATTTTTTTGTCTTATTAACTTCAAGAGAGAGAAAATAAGAGCGAATGGCTATTTATCGCTGCAAAATAGTACATGAAAACAGGAACAGTTGTTTTCTGAACGTAAATGTAACTTTGAACAGATAAAAAGTATGATGTGTCATTCTTTAATAAATAAGACATTGTAATCGTTGGTAAATTGCTGTGGTATTAAAGGAATATAAAACTTTGGAAAATAATCAACTACAGTGCGGTAACAGTAACTCTGCTTCATCACACCACTGCATCGTGGATTATTTTCCAATAACTACACGTCCTGAAGTCTTATATTCCTTACATAATGCACAAGACCAATGCATATTTGCCGTACAGTATAGCAAAATTATGTTCTTCTTATCTAGAATCATTCACCTTGAAGGAACAGGGCACATAAAACACAGTGAAGCATGGTTTAATTAAAGAAAGCAGTTCAAAATACCAACTTCCTCTCCGAACCACAGAGACTGCTCATTACTGTTGCAGTCCTAAAGGGCAATGCCTATAAATGAGCTGAACAAAAGTAGACTTTGTTACTGTTTTTACTTTCCTGGACTTATTTCTGCAGCCTCTGCCTTATAGGAGGTTGGAAAGGTGTGCGCTTCCTCTCTTAGGCTCCATAATTACACTGTACTTCAGTGTACTTACACTGTACTATCTAAACGATGGGGTGGTTTTGGGATGAATGGCAACCCTCAAAGGTCCAGCATGAGATTTATTTTGTCTAAGAATCTAAAAATATGTGTAGTCATCTTCCAGCACCTTCCAGACAGGTGGAATTCATTTTCAGGAAAAAATTGTAATAAATCACACATTACAGACCCAAGTAAATGCTAATGCATGAGCTTTTAATACAACATACAAACATTAAAACAAAATAGTAAGAGTTAAAGAGCAAAGCTACAGTGAAACATAAATATTCAAACATTCAATAGCAATGATGGAAAGCTCAGGTTAGAACAGTGCAAGACAAGGAGGAAAGACTAAATAATCTGTGTCATGTTTTCGTACCCAGGGAAGACTGAGCATTAAGGGCGAGCTGCTCAAGGTGAAGAAAAAAAGTCTAAACTGGAAATCAGATTGTCCAATCCAATGTCAAGATATAAATCAGGTATCTGCTAGCTATTGGCAGCTAATGGTTCTCTCTAAATTATTTCCATTTACCTGCCACGCAACACAAACCTCATCCAGGGCCTCAAGCAGGTCTTACACCTCGCTTTCTTACAGCTCAGCGTGATGAAGAAGGACACTTGGCTAAGAATTCAGCTTCTCAGCCTTCACAGAGTCATATGGACGCATTAGTGTATGACATGCATGTCTCTGCACATCAACACAACACAGCTGATGATCTGAAGTGTGTGCGTTCTCCATGCAGCGCTTTGAAATGATGTCCGTCCTGAGCTTATTGACAGATTCCAAGGACAAACGGCGTATCTCGCCGATCAGCACGTCTACCTCTGAGTGTCAGGAAATCAAAACATTCCAATGAAGACGGCTCTTTAACAAGATGTCTGCTAGAGAGATGTGTGATGGCAAGGAGAGCGTCTGGCATTGCAGTGCAACTCACTGACATTGCTGGGAAAACTGTAGATTTATGTGTCACAAGCTCCACACTTACAGAGTCAAGGGTTGATAATGACACTCAGTTCGTTTGACATGTTGTCAAAGCAGTGAACATTTAACCACAGTTTGTCTTCAGGGTGTATGATTAGGTAAACACATCGGGCCTCATTTATCAAGCTGGACATGAACAGATTTACTCATAAATCATTCGTACGAGGGTTTACACCAGAAATTTGGTATTCGTGAAAGTCCCGTATATTGGGAAAAAAAACATACGTATCCTACTCGTGCTTCTGAGTGTGTGTAAATTTACGCATAAGAAGACTAACTAATGTAAATCTCGACTTGACTGACTTCAAATCATGTAATTTGCATGCATTACTGCACTTTTATATCTGGAATATACTGTTGAGTTTAAATTGTTTATTTTTTTATTATGTCTACAGCATTTAGAAGTCCTCTATCAAAAACACATCCTCATGCTTCTCAGTTCAGGGACTAAGAGTACCATCGAGAACATTTTGTAAATGTTGTTTTATATTATTGGCATTAATTAAAGAATATAAAAAAATAAAGAAAGCGAGCCGACATAAACTCATAAATTAAGACAAATAAAAGGAATCATTCGATTATGACATAAGAAATGGCGGTATATAAGTGGAGGACGGGTCTGTCTGTCTGCGCAGAGCCATAAGCCATAAACAAACGCCTCAGCTGAAGCAAGATGTAGTGTTTGCTTATTATTATTAATATTATACATTATTACTTTTTTCAGCATAGAAGTGACTCTAATAATAAGAAAGAAGTGGATAATTTCCACTTCTGTTTTGCAGGCTTTACCCTGATTGTTCATTTTGTGCTCACAGCTGTCTGTGCACTTGACCTTTTATGGAGATTTGTGGGCGTCGCTACATGCAAATGAGCTGTGTCTGGAACACGCTTGGTAATTTAGAGGTGATTGGCGTTCATCAACATACACACACAAGTACGAAGAAAAGCAGTGTTTTTCCAAATCTTTTGTAAATCCTTCAGAAATTTTTAGGTCGGTTCGTTTTACACAAACATTTACAGCTAAAAGACTGATAAATGAGGCCCATTATGTGCAAATGGACTTTAAGTCATCAGGCTTGTTTGAAGTATAGTGTGTTACAACACTTGTTTTAACAAGGCTCAAGGTCACACCTCCATACAACTTGTATATTTGAGATGTACTGTAACTGAGTACAAATACGTCACTCAGACCAGACAGCTAGACAGACAGACAGGCAGACAGTCCAGTCTCATCTTGTCAATTGTGTACTGACTCAATATACTAATCTGAATGGTTCTTTAAGATATGGGGTCTTTTTATATATACGTATATATGTGTGTAGGTGTGAGTGTGTGCGCACAGTATCCAGCTAGCCCATCCCCAGACACTTCCTGCTCTGCAATTCTCTCTCTCTCTCTCTCTCTCTCTCTCTCTCTCTTTCTTTTATGACACATGGTTGGAATACAGAGAGCCCACTCAGGACCCCTTTATGTCCTCAGGGATATTATGAACTGCTAATTAACTAATGGCCACGAATACACATTTGTTCATCACATCAGCACATCAGTAATAGATTCAAAGAGGCCGAGGACCTTTAATTCATTTTTAACTATTGAACATTAGACCCAATTTATATTTATTTTTTAGCAAGCCTCAAAGAGACACTGGTGGCAGATCACTTTGGGTTTTGGTTTTTTTTTGCACCATCCATGATTAGCTACCTTGATCTCCTTTTGACTTGTGGAGAATGCTGTAGTTGAGTGGGTTATATGTTTCTGTATCTCATTGGGTGATGTTTTCAGTCGAGGCCTTCAGGAGGAATGTGGAGCGGTGCAGTGGTGTAGATCACAGCGGCCGACTCGCCTCTTCCTGCTGCAGGATTGTGAAGAGTGTAGGAGGAAGAAGCTCAGCTTTGTTTATCCCAGGGCAGAGAAAAGTAAAGACTGCCTGTTCTCTGAGAATTTATTTCCTAGAAATGTGACATTTACTAGAACGTTCCTGTAAACTGTCTGTAGACATCGCCATTTTTTCTACCTTTTCCCTCATTATTTTTAGCTTCCTGTTTTTATAATGCGATCCAGTTGGGAGGAAACCCCGAGGCAGGCATTTGGGCAGCAGCGTCCTCATGATGCATGATGTCGTCTTCTCTCTAGTGGAATGAAGCTTGTCAGGAAGCATCAGTGTGACTCACCTCACACACATCAACACTGAAATCATACATCGTCCATAACATGGACTACATATTGTGAGTTGTGCACCAAAAAAAGGACCTACATTGATATATTAAATTTATGATTGTGTAAACGATATTGAATTGTGGCCTGATAGCATGCAATAAGTAAGGAATAAAATATTTTGTGTCATGCTGTTACAGGAAAATAATCAACAACAGGGTGGGATAATGAAGCGGCGTTACCGTTACTACTCCGAAGTTTATTATTTTTCTACAACAAAACATCAAGAAGTATTTTACTTCTCTTACACCTCAACAATTTGCCAACCATTACCATTTTTTAGTTTATTTATAATCACAAAGCAAATTATTTTCTGTTCAATCCAGAATTCAACAGTGCTGTGGTAATAGTTACTATAACAGTATGTCCTGAAGTGTTTTATTCATCTTATTCCATAGCCATTTGCCAATGATTATATTTTTGTAACACTGTGCTTTTTATCTTTCCTCTCATCTTTCCTTATTTCCAAAGCTGCTATGTCAAATTAAAGGACAAATGCTCATACATTAGGAACAAAACCTCCCCAAACTGCAATCAAGCTAACTGTAAGGACACATTTTTTTGTTTTTTTTCCCCCTCTTTAGTGCTGCTCAGCTGTGGTTAAGACAACACGATTTAATTAGACACAGAGGAATATGACGGAGCGCTGCTGGTTCAGTCGAGAATATGAGCGCAGCAGATGCCTCAGGGGTGATGAACCTGTTTTTGTGTGTCATTTTGGGGGAGATAAATGCCTCCTTTGTCCTCACATGGTGTCCAGGGTCCCTGATGAATGATCTCTGCTGCATCCATTCTTCATAACAGGATAGCGATGAATACAAGGACACCAGGAAAGACCAGGCTGTGCACTGTGTTCATTTTTAAACACAAAAGACACACAAAAAAACATTACATTACTGAATGCTATTTCAGCTTTGTTTTAATTGATGTGTTAACATATATTTAACCGCACCAGCAGGCTGTAATTATACACTTAGAGGACGTGGTGCTGCGTCTCCTCATGGCATTATTAAACACAATATTCTAAACTAGAGCTTTACTAATATGGTCTTACAACTAAGTTATAATCCAACTCATATGAAAGGTTTATACAATTTACTTGAAATCTGTGTCATATTACTAGATACGTTGCTTAAAGCAAATAATAAAACACTCTGTGTTGTATTATACTGGTATAAAATGTGCCGTTTAAATATGTTTGTCTGTAAAACCTTTAAATGAACGTCTAGCGTCTCCTGTTTCAGGGAGTCTAACTGACTGCCCAATAGACAGGAGATGATCTCAGTGTATGGTCTTAACCATGCCTTTCCCAGCTGCATGTTTGATGTTGTACACTGGCACATTGGGAATTTTTCTTACTACAGTGTAAGGATCAGGATTCCACTTGCTCGAAGTCCTAAATTCAGCAACAACACTTTATCACCCAATTCATGTGACTGAACAGAGACTCTTCGATCATAGAAATTTTTGTTTCTCTGATGCCTCTTGTCCACAACTTCTGTGGCAAGCTTATAATCTTAATAATATAAAGCTTATGTCTGTCAGCTTTTCTACATAGTGAGAATGGCTAACACCCTCTACACCATCAGAGGAGATCCCAAAACACAGGTCAACTGGGAGCTGTGCCTCCCTACGGATCATCAGGCAATAGGGAGAAAATCCAGTGGCATCATTCGTAGTACTATTGTAGGTGTGTACTATGAAATCTACATGATCACTCCAGCAACGTTTTTCCTCTGGGCTGAGGGTTCCAAGCATGGTCAGTAAGGTCCTATTAAACCTTTCAGACTATGGATCACCCTGCAGGTGATATGGGATGGTCCTTGACTTACAGATCCCCATCAATCCTAACACCTCACGAATCAAAGGGATCTCAAAATCCCTACTCTACCCAAATGCAAAACAGAATCGGTGGTGTTAGTGACTGGTGCTGCACTGGGGCAGAATTCACAAAGGTCTTCTACAGTTTTATCCTGCAACAAACCTAAAAGTTTGTGGCTAAAGTCATCAGCAGAGTCAGGAGCTATACCAGTTGTAATAACAGGCCATGCCTCTCCATCACCAATGGGCAGAACTTCAAGGTTGACATTTTCAGCTTTCAGATCCTCTTTACACTCACACAAATCCAGCAGCCTGTTGTGTTTGAAACTAAAAGTCCTACCTCGCACATGAACACGGCCAATGCATTTCAACGTATGCAGTGTATCTTTGATCTGAGCGACTTCAAACTCTTCCGGTACAACTACCATGAGTGCGTGAGCTTCATTTAAACCTTTCCCCCGGCACCAACCTCTGAGTTCATTTACTAGTTCTGATCTGCCTGCCATTTTGATTTTTTTTTTTTCACAACAGCTTTAGACTATCTTCCAAATAAACAATCTCGACTGACTTATTCAAACAAAATTATCCCAGCGGTGCCTCCATTTTATGTAGCGCCCCCTACGACACTCTTGTGGGGGTACTCTAACCTGAATTCTTGTTAACTGTATAATTACTGAAATACCCAAATGATACTTTTAAGAGTATAGAGTTTATCCTAAAGTCTGAGTGTATGTAAGGGCAGAACTGTTAGATTCTCTTTTGCAAAGGAAAACAAACACGAATACTCAATAGTTATAAAAAGTAATGAACTATTTATTTATTCACTCAAGGAAATAATAAATCATACAGGTGATATATAAAATTAAATACAGTCATATTTCCAGCCTCAGGTCACACTCAATAAAGTAAATTCGATTAAAATAAAACTAGACGGCAAGTATAAGAAAACAAAAAGAGTACCACTATAAAAGTTGCATATGTGTAGCGAAGCTAGGGTTTGTTGTAGCCTGAAAGAGAATGGCTGCTTCACTCCTAAGAGCAGCCAAAAATAGAAAAAAACCTCACTCACAGTCTCTTTGGCAATGGCGCGGTCCACACCATATGCATGTGATGTCAGTCCCATATTGGCCTTGGTGATGAAAATCTCAGTCCTGCGATGAACCCCATGGAGCCAGATGAACTTTGGGTGTTCCGAAAACCCAAACCGCTATCTGGATCTTTCCGTCGATGAACACTGTTGCCTCAAAATGATGAGTGACTTTTCTTAATGTTCACTTTGTCAGTGAGCTTTCACAGTCCTTCCTCTGTAAGGGCACAGGCCTTAGCATCAGCCATTAGCCGCTTCAGGTGCACGTTGTCAGCTAAACTGAACCTAAACTCTTATTCAAAGTAATATTCAGTTTGACCCGCACAATACCCGATGTCCTTAAAGGGTAGAACAACTAAAGAACTAAAGGGGGATTTCTGAAAAAGTGTCTTAGTCAGACATTTCACATATTTGTAGCCCTAAAAACGTGTTGACTGTGCTAATTCTCCTCTCCTCTCAATGTCTTCCACCTGTCTCTCCCTCCATCTCCTGACGTCACGCCGCCCTGGACTCCCCATTGGACATAGCATCTAAGGTGAGTACACATAACACTTCGCATAACCAATATGAAACACAATATGCATATCAAATAAACAAAATCTTTTACATTTTTAGCTTACAGCAATGACAAGAAAATACATACAATGAACAAAATAATGTCTCAGTCTGTATTATTAACAATATTTACTTTTAACCCTGGTTACAAACGTCAAGAAAGTTTTATGATCAGTTTTCCCAATGACATAACGTATAGAAAGGAATGCATAGATCTTGAATAATTCTCAAGGCAAGCCTGGTATATTCAATCTAAAATCCGGCCATATGCTCGCAGTTCTCCTGATTCTGCTATGGGTTAAACCCTTGACCGTCTCAGTCATTAACCCTTGTGTAATCATTCGATATCGTGGGAGTAGGATCTATTAAACATGCCGCGGATCCAGATGGGTGTACAGATGGCGGATGGAAAGCTTGGGAGCGGTGACGCCTTTTAATACTGACATCATTATGCTTCAAATGACTCGATTTGATTACACTCTCACTGAAGATGTTTTTGCAAAGGAGCCACAGGATTTGAGGTTTCTAAGTGCTTGGTTCCTCTATGAATTTTAAAACCGTACTCATGGGGAGTTTATTGGAGCAGATGGACCTCTTTATGGGATGCTGAGTTGACTTGTTTGCTAAGGAGCCCTTAAACCCTACACTAACTGTTAAATATTTCAATCTAGAGAGCAACAAATTTATAAATAATGAGCACCCAATCACGTTAAAGAGACAGCCTTGTTCAGCAGTGCAGAGAGCGAGAAATTTAAAAGTTACTCAGACACAGATCTCAAGTGAAAATCGTATGAGCAAGGTAGCAATTTACCAGCCATGATTTTGTGTCTGGGAACACCTCAGATGCCATCCTTCCCACAAACTGCTTATTACCATCTTCTTTTTTTTTATGAGCCGAAGACCATAAGGGCTTCCATTAACAGAGAAAAGAGATATTGATCAGCGCCCATTACTGTATATTGCACCATAATGCTGCACTTGAGCATTTCAAGTCCCTTAAAAAAGCTCGTCTGCTGTCTGTTTCAGGACACCGTCCATCTCAGCTCGGCTCGACGTGCAAACGCAGACAGATTAGTTCATTCCTCCCTGCCTGCTTTTCTATTACGAGCTCTCCTATATGCTTGCTGTAAGATTAGTTTCAATCTCACTGCTCTCTGTGTTGTGTGGTCAGTCTGATAGTCTAATCTCACACCTGCCTAAGTCCTCAACGTGGGCCATATTCAGAGTTAATATGGAAATTGTACGCTATTCAGATCTCAAACAAAACTACAGATTTAATCACGTATTTATACTTTTGGTAAGGTTTACGCACACAGTTTGCCAAAAACAGAGGTGTGTCTCACTCTGAATCTGAATCTGACTGTGAATCTAAGTGTAATTTTCTCGGCTCGAGTGTTAAGTCCAGTAACACTGTCTGACCATTTGATGTAACCACAAAAGTCACACTGAAATTCATATTTTTGGACTAAAAATTCACTCACCAAATAAAACGCCATTTGAGGCTAATATTAAAATATATAAATATGATATCATTAATAGTATTATCCCTCTAAAGTCCATGTGCAAAGGAGACACATCTCATCAGACGTTACTCATCTTGAGGACTTTAGGGATAAAATTATGAATGGAATTAAAGTGAGCTGTAAGTGTAGTAAATGAGGGTTCGGTCGGCTTATCCTTCAAACTGTGCTATTGAAAAACCCGGTCTCTGTTGCTTCTACTCGAAAAAAAAAAAAATCTGGCAATCTCGAAGGTGTAAACTACACGCAGGTGATTTTAATAATCTGAATGGTGAGTCCAGAAAATCAACTTAAGGACATGCGTAACCCAACTCTGAATACAAGGAACTTTCCCTGCATAAATATTGACGCAACTTTTAAACTAAAGTCGCCGGCTTTGAATATGGTCCCATATCTCCTACACGCCATCCTCACCCCTACCCGATGCAGCAAACCATTATAATTTCATAACTGAAGCTGTGTTCAGCTGAACATGCCAGATTTCACAAGCTAATTTTAGAGGTGTCAGACTGGATTTAATGAAATCATCACTGACGCGTAGGCAATATAACCTTGGATGCTGGATAGAAAATATGATGTATGTTATCTTGGAAATACAGTAATGTTGAATCCATGTCTGCTAAAAGTACCTGTATCTGAAACCTTCTAACGGCAACCTAACGGCAACATTCCCAGCATTCTCAGACATGTGGCTAATTAAAAGTGAAGTAACAGAGAGCCGTATTTATAGGTTGGAGGAAAAACGATGTAAAATGCATAAAGAATGTGAAAGAAAGAAAGAAACACCATGATCAACACAAATATTTCCCAAGCATTTCATCACATAAACCGTATGTGACAGCATTTTGTGACCATATGTCTAAAAAAAAAAAAAAATTCCCAGCATTTGATGAAAAGTGACAAAAACTAATATGTAGTTTTTCCATTTGATTGAAAAATGATGAAATACAGATTGAGTTTCAGTGGGGCTTGAAATGGCGCCGGTCAAGCCATGCATACCTTATTTCAGGAACTTACAGGTACTGTGTACGGCTCAGTATTAGTATTCTCTACAGAGCGTAATCAAATTACCTGTTTGCACAAGCATACAATCGTAGACACAACAACGGCTCCGAGAACACGGCTCCAGATGTAATGAAAATAAAGATTCAGTCATGAAATTCCTCTAAATGTTTCGGGGCCTGGGAAAATCCTCCACGTGGTGACATTTTTACACCATTCATTTATTTTCATCTGCATTTGTTTTCATATGTGATTGTTTACTCAAAATTCATTTATTTTCATTTTTATGTGATTTAATTTAGTTTCATATGTAATTTTTTATGCACAATTCACTTATTTTTACATGATTTTTTTCACAGTTTATTCATTTTAACATGATTTTTTTTATGCACAGTTAATTTTTTTTCCAAATATGATTTTTATACATGATTCCTGTATTTTCACATGATTTTTATACATGATTTGTTTACTTTCAATTTTAAAGTAATTAATTTATTTCACATGATTTTTTTTTTGTTGCAAAATTCATTTATTTTCACATTTGATTGTTTGCATGATACGTTTATTTTCACATTTACTTGATCTTTTTTAAAACATGATTCATTTATACTGTATCCACAAGTGATTTTTTACACATGATTCTTTTAGTTTCACATGTAATTTTTTTTTAGTTTCACATGTAATTTTTTTATGCATATTTAATTTTATTTTCATGTGATTTTTTATTCCTTTATTTTTACATCTACATTTTTCTCATGTTAGACGTGTGGTTTTATTTTATTACATGTTGTTCACATGGTCTCACGTGAGTTCACATGGGCAATTCCAGGACATAACTTAATACTGTGAAAGGTTTGTTGTTTTTCCGTAAGGGATGGATGATGAGTTTTAGCTGATGAATTAGCTTGTGAGCTGGGAGAAATTAAATTGGCAGGGAACAGAGTGAAATGTGTCGCAAAGCAAATTTTAGTGTGGATCCAGCTGAGAGACCCCCTATACAGCAAACAAACTCGGACATGAAATCCTGTGTGAGGTGAAACAGTAATTTCGAGTTTTTCACTGATGTGGAACTGGTCCGAGAACCAGTATTGTCTGTCCCGTCTCTGTTGTTCAATTTAATTGGTTCTGTGCTCTCAGACTAAGGGTACCTTTTTTTTGTTTTGGTTTTTTTCTCCTCGGGTACTCTGGGTGAATCTTGTGCCTCAAATATTTGTGCGTGTGTGTGTGTGTGTGTGCCTTAGACACCCACAGTGCTGGTTTTGTCTCAATAACAAGCCCTTTTCCTATTTGAAGAGAGTATCTGTGCGTTAGAGAGCAGACAGTGAGACAACACGCTTTGTAGCAAAATTGTCAGTGCAATGTTTCTCCGTTGTCTTGTTCTCGAACTCTGCTCATTTTTTTTTCCGCCGTCATTTCCATTAAACTACAAAATAAAACAAACCCCACTCACTCTTTCTGCAAGAGGTGAAGGAAAAAACGCCTCTCATCATGATCAATACATTTCACTGACAGTCGACCCAAATTATCCAATTTTGCTGGATTTCTGTCACAAAGAGAGCGAGAATCAAAGCCCATCATCCAGGTGAATATTAGATATTTCTGCACAAAGCTGTGTGTGTTTGCTAGACTTTTAAAAGCATATAAGGTGTGTTTTTTTTGCCATCAGCTTCAATAAATATCAGAAACGAGGATAGAGTGTTATTCTTTGCATTGACGCCCCGTAGCCTTCTCCTGTCTTTAATTATTAATTTTGGAGAATGTGTTATTGTATTCATTCAGAGGACTCGGCTTTCTCCTCACCTCCGTGGAAATTGAATCCCGTCACCGTTGGCAGTGAAGCAGACGGCTCAGCTCCTAATGGATCGAGTGCATATTGAACACTTCAGGCCCTCCTTGAGGTCGGTGCAGCTTAGCGGAGGAATTAGACGAGAGAATTGAAAGTGGAGAGGAGGAAAATATATATGTACACACTATATGGTCAAAGGTTTGTGGACACCTGACCATCACACTGATATGTTCTTTTTGACATCCCATTCTAGATTTATTCCCCCTTTGCTGTTATAATAAGCTCCACTCTTTTGTGAAGGCTTTCCACTAGATGTTGGAGCGTGGCTGTGGGGATTTGTGTTCATTCAGCTACAAGTGCATTAGTGAGATCAGGCACTGATGTTGAGTGAGGAGGTCTGGGATGCAGTCGGTGTTCCAGTTCATCCCAAAGTGTTCAGTAGGGGTTGTGGTAGCTCAGTGGTTAAGATGTTGGACTTCTGCTCAGAAAGTCATAAGCTCAAGTCCCAGCACCACCAAGCTGCCACTGCTGGGCCCTTGAGTAAGGCCGTTAACCTTCGACTGCCCGGTTGTATAAATGAGATAAATATAAGTCACTCTGGATAAGGGCGTCTACCAAATGCCATAAATGTAGAATGTAAATGGTTGAAGTCAGGGCTCTGTGCAGGACACTCAAGTTCTTCCACTCCAACCTTAACACACCATGTCCTCATGGAGCTCGCTTTGTGCCCAGGGGCATTGTCATGCTGGAACAGGTTTGAGCCTCTTAGTTCCAGTGAAGGGAAATTGTAAAGCTACAGCATACAAAGACATTCTCTACAGTTGTGTGCTTCCAACTTCCAACAGTTTAGGGAAGAATCAGATATGGTTGTGGTCCACATACTTTTGGTCATATAGTATATAGTTTATCAGTTCACACTTGATAAACATCATGGGAATGCAGAAGTTAGCATCAGAATTCACTGCTGAAAATGATATCTTAGCAAGTGAAATATGTAAATTCATATTTCTATTTCTTGTTATGATATGATGAAGAAAAAAAAGAAACATTATACCACAGAGATATTGAATTCTCGATTCTGATTGGTCAGCTGTAAGGGAGAGTCTTCAAAAAAAACTGGAATCATTGGTAAAATTCTGTGGTATACTGTACATTTGGACGTGCTGTTATTGTAAAACTTTGAAGCGGTAAGAGTGCCTCCGCTCCATCACACTGCACTGTCACTCATCATTTTCCTTAAACAGCATGAGACAGACTGTTTTATTCCTTATAAAAAATTCCTGAAAGTAGTGATGGAGACAGGAAGTCATCAGATTGTTTCCTATGGTGGCAGGACTCAGTGTTTGGTTGTTCTTCAGTGAGAAGACAGAGAAAAAAATCATCTCAGTCTCAACACTGCATGTATAATAAGGAAGCTGAGAAGTTGTGAGAGGAAAGAATCAATGGCTAAGGCACGACAGCATCTCCAACCTGCATCTTGAAATTGGCAGATACTCTAGCTTCTTTCTGGCTGCATAACTCTTTAATTACAAGAAACGTTTCCCAAGTAAAAGCAGTAGAGACATCACTTTTGGACTTTAGTCCTCAACTCTGAATACAACACTAAGAACGTATGTTCTGAGACTTTTTTGGCAAAGACATCGTACATGATACAGTACAGCCATTTATTCTTAGGAACATGAATAAATATATTCTGAATTTGCTATCATGCTACAATGTAGGTGTTGGAGAACATTAAGGTGAATTATGGACAAGAAATGGAGGAAGCGTGATTTGCATAAACATACTGAAAGCAAAGTGTAAAATTGAGACATGTGTGAGTGTGTGAGGGTGTGTTGTGCAGCTTCAAAAACACTTTTCTTCCCAAGACCCAAGGTGTTGATGCTGAGACTACACAATGGTGCCATTTACTTTCTGCTCCTTACATGATCTAAGAGGTAAGAACACACACAGGACTCGTGCATTAACTGTGTTCGAGTGTAGAAAAGGCTTTTAGAAGCTCAGCCTATTAAAACCATTACACTGCCACAAAATAACAAGGATACGGGATTGTGGGATTTCTGTATGTGTGGCTATTGAAGCGCAGTTCTTTTCATTTTCACTTTTGAAAAGACCATCATAAGATAAAAAAGGAAGGAAAAGACAACTTCTGTAGTGAAGCTGAGTGTTGAAGCATTGAAATAACATTATAAGATTAAAAAATACACGTATGTTGTATTTTTTGTTTTAGGTCTTTGATCATTTCAAATTTTGATCATGTTGTTAACGCAAATATTTCATCTCTCGCTTTATGCACACGTTGTGTTTGGAGCCATCGTGAAAGGTTTATCTCTGCCGTAATGATGGTTGTAACTCTTCAACGTTCTCATCAAAGTGCCTAATGATGTGGAGTTGTCGCTTGCTTTTATTTCCATGCAATGATTCAAAAACACCCTATTAGCTTGATGAATTGCTGTAGTGTACATATTTTGCTTCACATGGCTTTTGAGTTACCAGGTGTGTGAATATTAGGGGTGTAAATCTCAGGCTTCCACACAATATGATACCATTTAGATTCTTGAGGCAATGATTTGACAGTTGACAATACCACTGAATCTGTTCTGACACGATAAGATACGATTTTGCTTCTTAAGGCAATGATTCAAAACCTGATGATACACTGAATCTGCTATGATACGATACAACACGATTTCAACTTAGTAGCCTCCGATTAATATGTGACCAACTCGGTATCACCAAATATCAAATCGTTACCTTACGATTCAAAATTGTATCGTAGCGGATTCAGTGGTATCATCAAATATTGAATCGTTGCCTTAAGAATCAAAATTGTCTCATATCGTATCATCAGTTTATGATTGCTGCTTCAATTCGTTTCAATCCTTGCCTTTTAAATCGACGCATCAGTCCGAATCATCTGATCGTTACACCCCTAGTGAGTCTATCTCTTTATTTCCCAAATTCCTGATAGATGTTTGGGCCCCTGGTGGTGTGTCACAAGTAACCTGATTGGTCAGAAAAGTAGTGCAGCTGCAATCCACAGGTTTATATAAATGCACTCGTTACAATACATTACCATTTCTACAGGACATGGACGTGCCACGTAAACAATATTTATAATTGTTGATATGGTGAAGTTTTCTGTAAGGAGATGCTCATTTAGCATTTATGGAAGGAGTCTCCAGTGTCAACATTTTCTAACACGGGACAAAAGGTTTGCGTTTTGTTTCTTATTAACTTTAAAAGAGAGAGAAAAGGGAGGATGGTGAGGGAAAAGCTGTTTATAGCAGCTATAATGTAACAGTAACGTTATCGCTTATAGTCCAATAAGAGCACATGCCCAAGAGTTTTATTCCTTGCTACTGGCCCTGGGAGCTGGCATGTGAGATCCAGACATTTTTTTTTTCTTCTTCTACTACTGGAGTCCTACTGGAAGCACTGACAGTCCAAATTACACAAACGCTTGTCAGAGTCTCATTTGGGAGTCTCCATGCCAGAGGTTAGTGCCAATACAAGGACGCTGCTGCCAAGAGCTCCATTACTGCTCCTGCCAGGAACACAATAGCTGAAAAGGTAACTTAATATCTGCTTCTACGTTCTCCTAGCCTTGTCCAGGATTTGGAACAGGTTTCATTTCCGAACCCTGATTCAGGACAGTGTTATACAGCCATTACCACCCAATGTGAAGTGAGAGAGCAGTGGTAACATTTCTCCAAGGAGCTAGTGGGTTGTGTTTATGAGACTCAGTTCAAAAACAGCATCTTCAATAGAACCCTCTGAATAATATTTCTTTTTAAAGATTCAACCTGTGCTACTATTATAGCCATGAGCCGTTTGATCTGTACTCAGTGTGTGTATCTCTACCTCTTCATTAAAGATATTGCTGGAATAAAGAAAAAGCGGCCTCAATGGACAGAGTGTCAAGATAGCCAATTATTTTTAGAAAACGTTATTAGCATTTCCTTGGCATATTTTCTTTTTTATATATATATATAAAAAGCCACTCACTTGATGAAAAGCTTTTGAAATATTGCAAAACATTACCCCATCTCAAGAAAAAGAACAATCCACCGTCGTAACAGGACTCATAAATCTCATCACCTGCAGATGATTAGACGTCACTGGGGAAATTAGGCTGCCACAGAAAACAGAAGCCGTTGATAGGATGCTAAAAAAAAGCCTACAGATACTGAAACCAGCAGTGTTACGAAGAACTTGTTTTCTAAACTTTCCCTTTCCATCATTGTTCCAGGAACCACCAAAGACGAGAGTATATCAACTGAGGATACGGCTGTAGGATACACACTCTCAGCCCAACATGCTCAGAACATTATTACATTATGGTTTTTTTAATCATTTATCACTTCATGGTCACTACACTGACAGCTCTTATAACACAGATAAAGCGCAGCTGTGTTTGATTTATGCGAGAACAAACGTCACTCGAGTACATCTTAGAATGTTACTGCCACCTAGTGTGTGTGTGGCACTGGAGAGAAACCCTGAGCTCAGGACGAAAATTTTAGTTTATATTCTATTACTATGAAAATAAGGAATTGTGAGGAATTAATTAATCTGTCACCTAATCTGTCACATTTATAATAATGCCCTTGTATATTTCTGATAGAAAGAAGTGGTGGAGCAGTGGGTAGTATTGCCCTCTCACAGCTCCAGGGTCCTCGGTTCAATCCTGATCACAGGTTACTGTCTTTCTGGAGTTTCTCACATTCTCTGTATTCTCTGCGTACTTAATTTACATGCCGTGAAGCTTCATTGGCATGGCAACTGCATGCCTTCTTTGCCCAAACATGCCCAAAGTCCCCGTGGCTTACCAGCACTGATATGATTTTTATTGTTCCAGAGGATAAAACATAGAGCTGAAGTGTGTATTGGTTTTTATTAACACCGCGTCAGTCATCAGACAATTCAAACAATCACAGAATTTCACAGTGGGTGGAAGAAGTGTGAGGGAAGAATTAATAACAGTATAAGACAAATAATAAATGTTGAAATAATAAAATAATGAATTTGATACACAAAGTCCCAACACTGCTTTGCTACCCCCAAGCAATCATGTAGTAGGAAGCTCAGAGTTGAGTCGAGCTCCTCTTGCACTTCTGAAAGCTGTTGAAAGCATTGTGAATGGCTGGGATTATGGCCAGTTTGAGGAGTCAGCACCTCAGGCTCGCAAAACTATCTGGGGCATCACAGTATCTCAGCATGGAGCTTGGAAACTGACAAAAGTATGTGAATATGAGTATTATATAAAGGGGTACTAGGGGTAAGATTTGCCTTTAAATTCAAAATTATGGGTTACAGTTTTAAAAAAGTTTTTAAAAATTCAAATCTCAAGAATACAGATTTTCTGTAAATCAGGCCAAAGGTGAGGTATCCAGGATCCCCAGAGAAAAGTAGACACTTTCAGAGTGGTCAAATTCAGTCGTCTACCACACTCACGTCCGTGAAGTGAAGTGATGTGAAGAGACATGGAGTAGATATATGAACCGTAATGAGGTAAGTGCATCTAAAGACTTTACATTGTACAGAAATAGCTAAATTTCTATCAAAAAGCTACCTTTCGCTGTTAGCCACTAACGATTATCAGCAAGTTAAGCTTAGCATAGCCTACCTAGCTAGAATGTTAGTGTTTAACTTAATATTAAAAATTTTATTTGTTTGACCAATTGGAAAGTGTCTGCTGTTCAGTGGGAGTGTTCACCTTTGGCCTGCATCAGTCATCTGCTAAAATCAGTCATTTTGAGATTTGAATTTTTGAGATTTGTATTTAGGGGTCTTATTTTTAAAAATCTCAGAACCATAAGCTGTAATTTCAAATTATATTTTTTAAAGGCAAATCCCTTTTAAAGTTTTAAGTTTAAAACAAAGAAAAAAAAACTGGCAAAAACATAAATGTAGTAAATCCACCAGTCAAAAAGCAAAGAATTTTATTTAATGTGACATGTAAATAATGCAGATATACCAAATATACGAAATTCATATTCAAATACTATTGTCAGCTTCCATAAAGACGCCGCCTTCTGCGAACTAAATGAGGTCTTGACCTCAGACCTCAGGTGAACTTCCAGTGGCCATTCGTCCTGAAAAAAGATGCATTAGCACCAATACTGGTAGGAATCTCATCACTTGGTGCAGAGATAATAAACATGTGTAGCCAGGCCAGACCAAAGCCTATCCAACAGCGTTCCTCCTCAGCAAGTTAAATCCAGCATTGTTGATGAGATGAGGTTAAGCGTCAGTGATAGGAATGCTGAAAGCACACACTATGCTCTGTGTGGGTTGAACTGCAAAGGATTGTGGATGTAAATGTGCAAAACCGCTTTTACTTCACCTATACAGTGGGTTAAAAGCCTGTACTCTGTTAAAGGCCTTTAAATATGTGATGTTTGGTCTATGTTAAAAAAACGTTCCACATCTTACAAAAAAAGAGGCTTTTCAAGTCTCCTCAAGCCATACTTAATGTGAATACATACATACTGGATATACTTTCCTTTCTTATCACAGTCTATTTTTTTTTTTTTTTTTTGTCGGTCAAGGTAAAATAGTAATACATTGAAGATCTGCTACAACTTCATTTCTAAAGGGTTTGAGAGGATCTTACTCACAGAAGAATTCCTTCCATGCATCAAAGTCACAGATTTTTTTTCTGTCAATCATTACTTGTGTCAGAAAATATTTTCAGAAAAATAAGTAGTGTAAAGGTGCATTTCTGTTCGCCAGTGTACAAACAGTGGTCCTGATATATTCTTCTAGCATAAGTTAGGAAACAACACCACAGAAATGTTCCCTCACCAGCCTCACTTTTTTCTCTCTCTTGCGTTTAATAAGATAAAAGAAAAATTGCAGCTTGTCTGATTGCTACAAGACGCTGACACTGGAGACTCCTTCCAAAAATGTTAAATAAACTTCTAATCGTCTAACAGAAAACTTCACCATGTCAACAATTACACATTTTTACACATGTCCCTGTGTAAACTATTACAACAGATACGATAACATATTAGAACGAGTGCATTAATAAAAAACATGTGATTTGTCAGACCAATCAGATTTGAGAATTCCACTAGCATCTGTTTGAAATACAGAAGAAGGCTGCTATAGTCACTGTTCTCGAGACGTTCCTACAAATGAACATATGCAGTAATATTAAAAAAAACCAAACATGTAATATCTGTCTGATTAGAGTAGCATGCCGTGATTGCTATCAAGTGGCCATCAAAGGCACTTACACACACGGTAGTGAATGAGTAAATGGATAGCACGTGAGTGGCAGGTGCTCGATCAGACTTCTCCAATTACAGCAGCGCAACATCCGAGCCGAATCCACCTGCAGGGATTTTTTTTTTGTGAGGCCCAGCTGTACAAATCAGAACCACAATTACAATCAGCATCAGAATCATCTCTGTTTGTCAGGATCAAAGCAGTCTGATAGGAAAGTTTCTTTTGGCATAAGTGGAAATAGAGTATCAACACTATCCAGTGCACATCACAAAAATTACAATGTGAAGGAATGAACACAGGACAGGGGATAAAATAGTGTCCCAAAGTCCACTAGCAAACATGTTTATCCAACACTGAAGCTAAGAAAACATGTAACCATTCAAAAAATATGGTTAATAATCTCATTTTTACAATTTATATTACTCTTAAATAAGTAACAGGATTGAGTTGTGGTTTTTTTTTTCGGTTATTTTCAGGATTGAGTTTCTTTTTTGACACAAAATTACCAAATGCACAACATATAGTGAACTAGCATCCATGCTAATGGCATGAGGACTTTAACAACATTCTAATGATTTACTTAATTTTTTTTTATCAATAATTTAATTTCAATCTATAATTTAGGTAACTTTGGTAGGGTTCTACTTTCAAAGTGACATGAGTCAACATCACTGTCAATAAAGGGAAAAGAATGAGAGAATTCTTTAAAAGTTATCTTTTCTTCTTCCCATGATCTTCAGGAAATTTGGATGATGGAATATACAACAATGAAAACCAAAAAGGACAAAATGTTTGTTATTTAGAGATCTATCTAACTTTAGCTAACCTGTTTGTGCTTGGGTGATTTTTTTTATTTCCACATGCAAAGATTTGTTTATCTTGAGTTTAATAAGATCAAAACCTTATTTCTTATTGTTGTTGTTGTTTTTTGGTTCAATTTTGCACAGTGTGAAACAAACTAGCTAGAAAATTATCTAAAAGTATTGATTCGGCAGCAAACAGACTAATTGGTATGAAAGTATTCTTAAACCCAAGATATGGCATAGGTGAAGGTGGAAGAGACCCAGCATCCCTCTTTACACTGTCTCTTTAAGAATTTATATAGGATCTCACCAATAAGCAGAAGTTCACTAAAAATGTACTAAGAATGACTGAATTCAGGGGTCATTTAGTTTTGCCACAAAAAGTTAAAGTTGAGCATTATGCTTCTGAATTTATCTCTGGATCTGGCAGAATAATATAAATAATGTCAAAACTTGTTAAACAGTGAGCTCTCATGAATTCACAAAGGAGGAGGCTATTTTTGCATAGGGACCTCTGGAGGGAACTGGGTAATGCACTTCTGTGAGCTCGATAAATCACCTCTTGTCATTTTCCCCTCAGAGAAACAGAATCAGAGCGTCCTCAGAGATGAAGAAAGCTCAAGTCCACATTAGATGCCAGATTCACATCTGCATTTCGCCATTAATTATTCCCCAATGAAGAGTAGCATTTTAATAATCTTCTTTTATACAGTGCAGTTACTCGAAGCGGACGAAAGAAGCTGGGAATCGATTGCAGCCATGACCCCTGTGATGAGGAAGCGGGACAGAGCGAATGAAACAAGGCCACCAGGGCAGAGGTCAATTTATCTGTAATGAAGGTATCAGTGCTCACACATCCTGCTGCAGGGGCATTCAGTTGGCATTCAAACTCTAGAAAGTGTGTTTTGAGGAAAAAAAAAACAGAATCTAAAAGGGTTAAGAAGACTTATTGAATGACTTTGCACACTTCAATGCTAGTGACAAGCTTTAACAAAAGTCAACAACTGAAGATCAAAAGATCTGTCGGTAATTATGAAGGGAAAATTCTCGGTATTCAGATTCTTGTTGATTCTTGTCGTGGGTGCTTGAGTTTCTGGGCAGCACATTCAGATTCCTGAAATGATTTGCCTGCAGTTCATGTCTCCATAGCTGCTAGCTTTTTCTTTTGTACGGCTCATGAGGCAGGAGTTTTTATTAGTGTCTAGACTGACCAGCAAAAAGCATCTGATAGTAGCCTAATATATTGAGAATTCAAAGCTGTGATAATAATGTTAATTTGTCATCTTTTTAAAACAAATATCACAATTTTGCCCCTTAATTGGCTGCCAGGCTAACAAATAACACTTGATAACCCAGTAGAAATCCTAAGAATAACAATAATAATAATAATAATAATAATAATAATAATAATAATAATAGAGAAGCAGACCAAGAAAAGAAATTACTCAGTATTTGCACACTTGGATATGGTTTTATGTGGTCAGTTCACAGCTCCTTGCAATGTCTATGCTGTACAGGGAGCATTAAGGGGTGAAAAACAACATGGCTGCTTTTGGGAGTGGCAGCAAAAGTGAATAACTATATAATAACAGCTGGCAAACCCTAAGAAACCTAACACTTTAACTGTCTGTGGCTGAACCACACAGGATGCCATTTTATTGTCCATCTTTACCCAGTCCTCACTACATATTTGGATAGAAGAGACAATTCCAAGCCAACTGGATTTCCAGATATGTTACTCCAGGGTGGCTGAAGGTCATGAACGAATAGCACCGCCTGTCAGACAACCATGTCTCAGAGTACATAGTTAATGAATAACTAAAAAGCATACAATGCCTTATCATGCACATACAGCATCCGGAGATATTCATAGTGCTCCCAAGTGGTTCGGATTGCAGCTTTCCATTCATCACCTTCATGCAAAAGAATTCAATTATATGTTCTGCAAAGGCCAGGTTTTGTATTCTTATAGTTATTTAATTGTTTAATGGCTTGCGCACTAGCGGTAGTGATGGTGTTCAAGCCGTGGTAATCAATACTGGTGGGCTGCTATCCTTCACCTTGTCAAAGCAGAAGCCCACAGAGGTTTGTAAAGTGGAACGCCTAATGAAGCCCTGTTGGAGTGATTATTGAACATTGTCTATAGACTACTGATAGAGCATATATGTGACTACACAATGGAGCGGCACCTTCTTGTAGCTCAATAGTGCAGCTGTCTGCATAAGGTGATTAACTTAAACTAAGTTCCATAGTTTATTGGGGTGTATTTGTCCTATAATTTGAATCATGTACAAAAATGTTCAAGGTCGGAATTGTAAATAACCGAGGCACGCCTCTGTTTCCAGCATATTCCACCCCATGCAATCATCTCTCAGATTTGCCAAGATATTTCATGGTTGTTTAATTGCCTGTGCCTGCCTGATAATTGCTGCAATTTTACAATTACCTGCAGGGATGAATAAATATAAAAGTAACATGTCAGAAGGGGAAATGGTGGCTTAGTGATTAAGGCTTTTTGGTTACTTATCAGAAGGTTATGAGTTCAAATCCCAGCACCACCAAGCTCCAAATGCCTTCATCAGCTCAGCTGTATGCTGCCTCAGTGATAAGTCGCTTCGGATACATGCATCAGGCGAATGAGCAAATGTAAAAAGATTTAAAGAGCTATTTAAAAAGTATGTGATATTCTTTGGCATTTGGTTATTTTTTGTTGAGATCAGCCAGAATACCAACTAATCCAGCAGCTGCCTGGCATTAATATTGATGCCGCGGTGGCACACAGAGAGTTTTGTGGTTTCTCTTGAGTCACCTTTCTCTGGTTGACACCTTGCCACATATCACCATAATTTATTCATCCAACACCTGCTTCTCACTTACGATGGAGCAAGATTTCTGCTTAGAATAGTCTTTCATCTCAACCGTGCATGTGCAAATGTAAGCCAAGTTCGCACACGCAAATAATGGTTTGAGTTAAATATGGAAATAATTACAGCTAATTTGAATTCCACAGCCCAGCTGTTTGGTAAACTATAAAAATAGCTTAGGGTGAAACTGTTTCTGCTTCTTTGATTTCAACTGCTGGTAGAGTATACATGCAGCTACAAGGTGGAGTGGCACCTGCCTCTCTGTCACGTCGATGAGGTAGAAGTATACATGTTGTTCATTTCTTGCAAAATACCTCCTATATGCTGTTGTAACAGGCTGGGATGTGATTTTTTTAGGGATATAAAGATAGTTGCAAGTGTTTATCCTGATCAAACTCAATCCAGAAGAAAGATAAGAAGAGGTCACATGAAGTTTTTTCTTTAATGTTTACATTCATCAATATCTCATGCTGATTCTTTATTGCTTTTACAAAGAAATAATTAGGGCTATTTCCATTATGTTAGTGTTTCAGGCATTGTGATCACTGGAACATGAAAACTTTATGATTTATCGTCACACTTTTCAGGCAGTCGCACCTCGGACCGTGAACTTGACCTGGATGTACGCTTGGTGTTGTTGGCATGGTGTATTAGGTTGTGTGGGTTGTGCTTGTCACTAATGATCATGGTGAGAAATTGGAAGGATTATTATTGACTACATTCTGCAAATGTCCTTAGGACAACAATGAAAAATGTCTCTCATTTCAGAATGGCTTACAAAGGGACAGATAAAAAAAAAAGATGTGGAGGGATGTGCAGGAGGGAGAACGTAGGTCCTGAATAGCACTGATTGTGGTCCTCTCTTTAAACACTTCTGATCACCCTGGTTTCCATTCCACCTTGCTGAATTATGGATTGATCACTCAGCTCATTAAAGAGCATATTCAGGGTAAGTCTAATTCAAAGGCAACAAGCAGCTGACTGACTACTCAAGAGAGATCAAAAACATGATAGAAAGAATCAGAATAGGACAAAGAAAGGTGGAGAAGTCCAAAGGGAGTGCTAGGAAGGAAAAGCAGTTCCAAAGATGTTGAATTCATCATGAGGTGAACCAAATTTCTCACTATTCACCTCCTTCTGATTTTTTTTAAATACAAAATTAAGGCTAAGGGAAGCATGGAAAAGAGTGCTATCTTCATCCACATTTAATGTACTCAGAGCTGACTTCACCTTGTCAAGGTTTTTAAGGCTTTGGTTTATCTGTGAAGGAAATGCAGGTGGCTTTATAACCCAGAATTACCTCACTAGAACAAATCAAGCACCCCCTGCAGCTTGACAAATTGTATGGCTTTGAAAATGGGTAAGAAACTTTCAGTTCAGCCAAGTGATTGAAATGCAGAGAGCTGGGAGGTGAAGTCACCAAAATATTTTTTTTTATCTAAACGCTTATGCATAAATGGTTGAAATTTGTTTCCAAGACAATTACACATAATAGAGTTGTATAAGATAACACGGCATCAACTGAAAACGCAGAAATGATGGGTTGAGGTGAGTGGAGAATGTAGGGAAAACAGTGAAACAGTGCAGCATCAGGGATTTTTTTTTAAACTACTGGAATAGAATTTTGATACAATACCATATATTTAATAGAACATTATAAAGAAAACTAAAAACGAGTACGTTCAGATATTTTCCTTGTACCATTATTGCCAATTTTCTTCAAAATGGGAGACTTTTCCATACCATAGTAATCCAAATCATTCCCAGACCCTCCTTCTTAATGCTTGGCCATGCTTTAATTATCTCTGCAATCAGCATTATGGCCATGTTTGCAAATATGCCTCAGCATAATGCGTCCAAATTGACGATTTAGCACAGCCAGTCGATAGATCTCTTTTAAGCGGGCCAGTGCACTGAATTAATTGCCTCTTGTTTAATTGCTGTTTACATCAGCAGGAAGACTCCAACATTCCCAATAGTGTGGCATTGTCACTACGGGAAGTGGAATACACAGACGGGAGGGTGAGATCAAAAACAGCTGGCTGACAGCAAATATGTTTTTTGTCTTCTAGTGTGCTTTGTGGGTGTTTGCTAATACTTGATCATTCTAGGACAGAAACCTGAGCTCAGGAGTGAGCCGGGGACGCTGGAGCTGTAAGGCACCAATGCTACCCACTGCACTGAACGCAATCATGACTTATCTACAGATTAGTTTTGTATATTGCCTTAGATTTGCGGATTTGGACCGCGTTTGCTTGAAACTTTGGAATTTCAATTGCACTAATAAGCTCCTGCATATGGATCCTCACAATTCCGCTGAATTAGCCATCTCACAGCAGCGCTGCAGGTCAAACCACGAGGTAATAGTACCTTGGTTTTAATTAGTCTCAGGAGACCCCATGCAAGATTGTGTACCTGGCCCAGCTCATGCTTTATTTATCAATTCGGCCTACTCCTGGTTCAAGGTTCAAATGTTAATCACAGGGGGCAGCTACACCTGTCACTCTGGGGTCTGGTTTCCTAGATAAAATGCAAAATGAATGTTTACTGTCATATTAGCCCTTATTCATCAAAGTTGCATATGATCAAGTCTGGTACAAATCCCATCAAAAATTTCCCTTTTCGTTAATTTCGTTAAATAATTGAGATCATTATCAGTGTCATCAATAATTATAGCAAGTCTATTAATTAGAAAAGTAAGTAATTACAATAAAGATAGAAAATAACATTGATATTCACCTTGTACTTAAACATAGATAATGATGTTTGAACAGCATTAACATGTCATTTATAAATGTGAATCAAAATAAGGCATATTGCTATGTTTGTCTTTCAATTGAGTAATAATTTTTTTTTAAATGTACGAAAGGCTCCGTGTTTTAAGGCCACGTGCCTGGGTTATATAAAGATGCATGGATATCATTGTGTGTTTTAGATGTTAGTACATATTTTCACATCAGTGGTGAAGTTATAGCTAGAAAACTATCAGCAGAGTTCTCATAACTACCTGCAGTTAGAAAACGGTTGAAATTTGTACCTGACTTTTGCCATAAATGGCTTTTGTTTGTTTGTTTGTTTGTTTGTCAGGGTGGATCCGGAGTCTATCCAGGGAACACTGGGAACAATGCGGGAGAATTCATCCCAGATGGGACACCAGTCCATCGCAGGGTAAATGACATTACAGTTGATGTTATTTTCTTTCAAATTTCATGTGCACCTTATATACCACTATTGAGGATACCAAAAAGTACACATCAAACTCACCCTCAGGGAAGTTTAATTATTTTTTACCTCCCCATTTACTTCTTTCCTCATGCCTTGGATATCCATAGCTTGCTGGATGCTTTCTTTTGACTGGCTTACTATTGAATCACCTGAATAAATCAGGACATGTCTCATGTACTAGATGTAAATGAGGGTAGATTGGTGCATGCTGTACACAGGTCCACACAGCTGAAGCTGAAGCTGAAGTTTTCCTATCATGTGACACTTTCATGAATCAAACATAGATTTGTTCATATGTCATGCCAATCATTTAAATCTGCACTCGTTTCTATGTAACAAGTTCATTAAAACACTGGCTTGGCAGAGTGTTATCAACAATGACTATGCAGTAGCTCCAGAATTGGCATTTGCACAAGACAAAACTGGGACTTCACCTGCAAGGATTCAATCATGGCCAACAAATGCTTGCTAAAGCAAAGACAAGTGGAAAGAAAGACAAAGAGAGCAGAGACTGTCTCGCTGTCCTCAGTAGGAATGACGTGACAGACTGCACGAGATTGTGGCATTAACTTCATTACCTCAGTGAGGACTTGGCTCTCAGCTTTGCATGCAACTTCTCAGGAGTCTGTGTGGGATTAAATGTCAGGCTAATGGCTATGCCCAGGAGGAACCTGATGATTTGTCTCTCCTGCCAACAGACTGGTGAAAAATGAATGCATAAATAAATAAATGAGTAAAGAATAAAATCTTCTATAATTAATCATTTTAATGGACCTGGAATCCCTGACATCTTCACTTCCCTCTAAGTAAGCGGCTTCATACCGCTTGGCTGGAGCTTTGGTGCTCACGAGCCAGAATAATGAACTGATACCTCTGGAATCTATCAGAGTTTTAACAAGGAGCAGAGATCAATAATGATAATTAGGTCTCATTTCACTTGCCTGGAGGTAATCTGAGATGGAAAACATATCAGAGGTCTTTTAATATAACTCGTTATCTATGATTTTGAAGTATTCCATGCTTATGTGATCGCGACGACTATTTGTAATTTGGAATGAAAGTACTCTTTTGCATTTCTCTCACTCTCAGCTGCAAGGCCAATGTTGTCGGGACTGTATTTATGCCACGTCTTACAAATGTGCTATATAAATAAACCTGACTTGAACTGACTTCATATTAACACTTTTGCTATTTGTGAATAACACTGACAGTCAGTTGCTACCAAAAAATGTAAAAGCAGAGATGCCTTTATGCGAGGTGACTTAGAAGAGAGGCAGAATCCATCAATTTGTACAATGTATATCTTAACTAACTTGAATTTAAAGAAAAAATTAATAGAAAATAGAAAAATAGAAAAATAGAAATTTTTCCTGATGTATATCTGATAATAATATATATATCTAATATGTTTTTTCTTTTTACAAAAAGAAGTGAGGCAGAATCCAAACCACCCAGTGAGCATTTGAGGATTTGGTTCTATACAGAATCTTTACCGCTGATTCATGAAAGGCTTTTAAGTGATTCAATGTTAGCAACAAAATGCAAGATAAAAATATCATTACGTTGCATGAATGATGCCAGTTGCCCAAATAGAGGGCATGACAGCTAACTGCTGATAGCAAGAACTTATAGGTTTCTGTAAAAATATAAAAGACAATGCACGTGCTGATGAAGGAAAACGATTGGTGAGGAAGGATGTGTCTCATTTGGAGAACAGGATTAGGCTGTGTAGCGGAGATAATGAACTCCGTCATGCACTGCGTCCCAAGGGATGATGGGAAACCGTGTGCTTTTGGCTATTACAGAAACCAATAAGAGAAAAAAACAACAGTGGTACAATACCTGAGCCATGAATATTTATTATATTAGCCCAGGAGCTCTGTTATTTTGGATTCAACACTATAATTTACTAAAGAGCACAGAGCCAAGAGCACAGGAGCCAAGGAAATTAATCAGAATTATGAATGATAATCACTGAGGCTTACATCCTGGTTATTGTTTTATAATCTTGCTGAACCCAAAAGATCCCTTGTTGGCATTTCAGAAATTATTTGATCCCAGAAGACAAACCATCTTTCTTCCTTCTTAAAATAAATAAATAAATAAATAAATAAATAAATAAATAAATAAATAAAAGCCTCAGTTAGTGATCACCATGACCAACATGCCGGGGTAGATTTTGCTTCTCCAGGAAAAAAGGTTTGAAAGCAATAAAACCACGCAGCAGGTTGGAGATGCTGTAGTCGGAGATCATTAGTGCCTTAGCCATTGTTCTTTTCCTCTCAGAACCTTAGTCCTTATTGCAGTTTACAATTTTTTCCTCACTTCTAACTGAAGACTAACAAAACTCTGAGTCCTGCCACCGCAAACATCTCAGGAACTTTACATAAAGAATAAAATACTCTGTGTAGTACTGTTTTAGGAAAATAATCAACAATGGAGTGGTGTGGTTATTAAGACATTATAGCTTTTCTGAAAATTTCATTCATAAGAAACCCAATAGAATGATATTCATTTGTCAGGAGCACAAGTTTTGTGTGAGACTGGGCCGTTAGAAATCACAGATCTGCTTTAATTGGGGTTTTAAACAGCAAGAAGACACATTTATGCATCTTGTGTTTTCCCAAAAGGGTTTTTTTAATTCTGCTAAAGCTATTACTCCTGTCAATTCCTGTTGTTTCACAGCTCGACTTACTTCCTCCTTCGCTAACACAATGGAATTCACTAACTGATAATGACCTAACGGGTTTAATTATGTGTGCCGGGGGCTTTTAGCAATCTCTTACAATCAGTTGAATGAAAATAGCAGATGGCGATTGTTTTATTCTTATTTGAGAGAGAAAATATTAATTAAATTCTACTTAAATATTTGATGATGATCTGAAAATGATGTCACATTTTAATGAGGAAAATGAGTATCATGATGAATGATTCATGACCACAGCACTTTTGAATTCTCGATCCTGATTGGTCAGAAGGTGATAATTAATTTTCTATAACAGTGGCTCTGACAGTAGTGTAGCTGCAAATCACAGGTTTATATTAATGCGTTCATACTAATACATAATCTAAGAGTAATGATAAACAGATTAAAAATGTGAAGTTGTCCTGTAAGGAGATGTTTATTTAACATTTATGGAAGGAGTCTCCAGTGTCTGTGCATTGTAACAGTCAGAGGTAAGTTTAAGTTTCCTACCATGGCACACACGATAGCAAGTGAGGGAAATGTCAGAGTCGGTGTGTGAGCTCGAATCACACACACACAGAGTGCAGGAGCACGGCATGCAGTGTCATAACCACACTAGTCAAGCTGCAGTGAACCGTGCTTGGCAGCGCCCCTGGCTTCATCCATGTAAACAATCCGCTACGACGTGGGAGGGCATGAGGAAACCGCAAACACCCACTGCTCAGACTCTACACTGAACATGTCCATCTCTGAAAATCTCACTCGCCAGTCCAACAGAGGAAGGGGAGGAAGCTGAGACAGATAGAGATAATAAAATAATGAGGCAAGATCTGAATGTGTCATGATCAACACAATGCAACTATCAGTGTGTTAAATCAAATCGATTGAGCAAACAGAGCACTGTTTGCTGTCTGCAAATAACATTAAAGTGTTAAGCAAGCTGCAGCTTTCCTGCTTTCCAGAAAAAAAAGCTGTAAAGATTCTTAATGAAACACAACATTAAAGAGAATGACTTGTGTCAACATAAATATTAACGCAACTAGGTGAAAAAAAAGCTCTTGGATGCTAAAAGAACATTGTACGATTTTAGCCCTAATTTCCCTGTCAGGCTCATTTTCGGAAAAACCCCCTTTGTTCCCAAAATAAGCCTGACGGGGCAAAGTAAGGAGGTTGTTGCAACAACCCCTTTACCTTGCTGACAAATCACCATGTGCTCCATGTGAGCACTCGTGTAGTGTAGGAGGTTCAGCGACGTGATTTTCTTTCTGATATTTTCAAGCATGTTTGACATTCTGATCAATGAATCCTGAAGTGTGAGGACCTCCATGACAAAAAGCAAGACCAGCAATGAACAACAACCAATAAGAGTCCAAGAGGAAGCAGGAACAACAGAACTAGGTTTCTCTGCATTATACCTCCAGTTCTCTTTGCAGAACAGACTGCCATCACTGCTTGCATCTCCCTTCTGCCACAATTATCTTTTATTTACTTACTGTTGTCTTGTTTCCATACATAATAGTGCTGAAACAAGCAGCACAGCCAGTTGCTCACACTTCATCTTGTCACGGTCACATGATAGACAGCTTTTGTGGGGGTTTTTTTTTTCAATGTTCATGAGGAAACAGAACTTGGGGATCAGGAGCGCTTCTTCTGAAGCTCACACACAGTGTAGTGTGGGAGCTTCATCTGTGATCGATGACAGGTCCACAAAACAACAAATCACAAGTGATAAGTCATGTACTGTGAGCTGTACAGCGATTCCCGAGACTTGTAGTGTCCGTAGGTGTTTAGTTAACAACAGTCGAGCGAGCACTGGGTTTGAAGTCAGCACCAGACAGAAATCACAGCTCAGTCTTTCATTCAGCCTCAGGCTGTGATTGCCACCAGGGCCTCTGAAATTCAGCTATTAGACACACATTTTGGTGATTAGCTGCTTGACAATCACGTCATAATGAATTCTGTCAAACTCCGCAGCTTCTTCCTCTTAAAGAGATTTTACCACTCCACTGCACATCCAGATCATTCTGACACAGCTTTTAAATCCGGATTACATTTTCTTTTCAGACAAAATTGTAGAACTGCCTTCAATTAGAAAAACATTTCTGAATTTCATGTTTCTGTCATTTTTATCTGGTCGGTTTGAGGTTATTAAGTTTTTTTCAGTGGTCTGAAAACTATATAGAATAATTTGTTGTAATATTTAGCTAGAGGATTACACATCATTTATTTGTTTGTTTGTTTCTTTGCTTACTTACTATTTTACTTACTTACTATTTTACTTACTTACTTACTTACATATGCACTTACTCAATTGCCAGCCAGTTTTAGAGTAATAAAGCTGGAAACTTGCGGTTGTCCCAGTGGGAGGTGTTTTAGTTGACAGACACCTTCAGATAATAACACAACTATTTCTCGTCTGGAGAAGTTAAAATGATCAGAATTCGCTTTGTAAAAGCTCTGTGTTCTCTCTGCTCTGGCTTTTATTAATTCTCACATGCCAGATCTGTCTCAGTGAGGGATACGGAGGTGTGAAGAAAATTATAGTCTCGCTTTGGCTCCGCCGTCGCACAGATCTGCAGCTCACTTTCTCATTGATGTAATCCAACTTCATAATCCAATAATAAGATAGTTGAGCTTGGGCAACAATAAAACTAGCATGAGGAAGATCATTTCTTTTAGAGCACAACAAATAATGATGAAAGTCATAATATATGATTGTAACCACTTTTTACATTTTTTAATATGCATAGCCTGTATGCCACAACACAAATCTATAAACTATGTGTGTAGTTTTGCCTAATGGTGCATTTTGTGTGAAAAAAATGATTTAAGAAGCACTGGCAAGATGTAAGATTTTATGTGTTGTGTCTAGATGATGTCCATCTTAAGTCTGTCTAATCTTTCTAATTTCCTAAATGTTCTTTGACACTAAAAAAAGCCTGGTGCATGTGCAATCAGGATGGGTTTGGCAGTATGAGCAGTATTTACATGAATCATCAGAGTAATATTATTAGAATTGCACCCAAAAATTCTCTAAATGAATTACAGTGGATATAATATGTCTACACACCCCTGGCAAAATGGCAGGTTTTTATGATGTAAAAAAAAAAAATGAAACCAAGATAAATCATGTCAGAATCTTTTCTACCTTTATTGGAAAATCGCAACCTATAAATTAAAGTGAAAAACAATAACAATCATTTTAGGGGAAAAAAATGAAAAATAAAAAAATGTACAATAGCCTGGTTGCATAAGTGTGCACATCCCTAAACTAATACTTTAGACACCTGTAGATTTTATCATGGTATTCAGTCTTTTTGGGTAGGAGTCAATCAGTTTTGCATATCTTGACTTCACAATATTTTGCCATTCTTCCTTGCAAAAACATTCTAACTCAAATTAACCTCGATCTTGTTTTGGTGAAGCCATTCCTTTGTTGATTTGGAGGTGTGTCATTGTCATGCTGAAAAGTTCCTCTTCATCTTAAGTGTTTCAACAGAAGCCTGAAGGTTTTGCACCAAAATTGACTGGTATTTGTAGCTCTTCATGATTCCCTCTGCCCTGATTAAAGCCCCAGTTCCAGCTGAAGAAAAGCAGCCCTAGAGCATGATGCTGCCACCACCATGCTTCACCGTGGGTATGGTGTTCTTTTGGAATTATGGAATTATTATAAGTTTTGGAATTGGTCTCATCAGAACACATTTTGCAACATGGTTTGGGGTGATTTAGTTGAGCTTGGATGTTTTTTTTGTTTGTTTTTTTTGTGAGAAAGGGCTTCCATCTAGCCACCCTACCCCACAGCCCAGACATGTGAAGAATACAAGAGATTGTTGTCTCATGTAGAGAGTAATCAGTACTTGTCAGATTTTCCTGCAGCTCCTTTAATGTTGCTGTAGGCCTCTTGGCAGCCTCCCTGGTAAGTTTTTGTCTTGTCCTTTAGTAAATTTTGGAGGGACGTCCTGTTCTTGGTCACTGTGGTGCTCCATTTTCTCCACTTGTTGATGATGGCCTTTACCGTGTTCCATGGTACATCTAATGTTTTGGAAATTATTGTATACCCCTCTCCCGAATGATATCTTTTGACAAGTGAGATACTGTACATGCTTTATAAGCTCTTTGTGGACCATGTCTTCAGCAGTAAGATGAAACCAAGAAGATGTCAAGAAAATCCTACAGAAACAGCTGGCCTTTATTTGGGTTTAATCAGAATAGTTTCATTGATGACAGCTGTATGATAATTACTTTTGAACATGAGATTGGTTCAGAGAATGTGATTGGTTCATTCTGAACACAGCCACATCCCCAATTATAAAAGGCTGTGCACATTTATGACTTTAGAATTAAATTTACAGCTCCAGCTTCAGAAATTAACAAAAAGGTAAGAGTTAACAAGGTAAAATCGTGTAAAATCTACTGTGTTTTCTTTTAAAAAAAAAACTCCTCCAAAGTTAGAAGTCATTTATCAGACTAGCGCTAGAGGTGACGGGTCTGTGAGATGCTAAATGACTCATATCAGTGTGCATTATGGAGAGCGCTTTAGAGGTCAAGAATGGAGATCATCTATCAGCAAAAAAATTCCATTTATAGCACAAAACAGACATGCAGCATTTGTTTCTCGTCTTGTCATGTCACATCTGAGTAAAGTGACGGATTGATTTGATTGAGATGCTGCAGAAGGGATTATTTCATTTCTGCCACAAGACAGGATGGAATGGACGTTACTGTATCTTCAGTATTCTGGTGGATTTTAATAATGGATGCTCAGGGTTAGTCTGGATCAGGTTCACAGCAGGATAACATTGATCTTTTGTCTCTTTGTTCCAATACTGAGCTACAGATTTTTTTTAATTCACTCAAAACTTCAAACCACCATCCATCCTTTAGCTTTGGTGATTTTTCAATATTAGTAAGCTTGTTACAGCGTACAATTGATCCATGGTCTCAGTTGTGTTAGGAACTTTCTTCAGATATGATTTCACTGTGCCAAATCAGTGCAGTCTAAAAACTTCTCCAACTCCTTGAAGTAGCAAAAGTTTCGATGGAGGACGGGGTTACTGGTCACAACTTTCTTATGACTTCTTAAACATTATGAAATTTACCTAATATTGTGCTGGACAATGTTTCAAAGATGTAATATACTCAACACAAAGTAAGGAATAAAACACTTCAGAGTGTGCTGTTATAGGAAAATAATCAACGATAGGGTGGTGTGATCAAGCGGAGTTACTGTTACCACTCTGTATTCGTTTCTTTTCCTCTAACAGCACATCATGGCATGTTGTGTTCCTCTTATATTACAGTAATTTGCCAAAGTTTACCATTTTGTATTTATTAAACAATGACACATTGTATTTTCATCCATTTATTGTTACATTTAATGTTGTGGATCGTCCACGAAACAACTTCTGACTTGCATTATAGCAGCTATAAACAGTCGTTTCCTCATCAATCTCTCTTTATTTCTCTCTCTTAATGTTAATAAGTATGTGGAAAAAATGCAACTTTTCATATTAATAAGAAGCACAGCATAAAGCACTCTGAGGCAGAAAGCCTTATGCTGATCAGAGTGGCAGTAGATATAGAGTTTCTCTCAGGAATGCTGGGTAGAAGATGAGACACACAGGAACCTGAACACAGGATTGAACCAGAGACTTAGGAGCTGTAACACAACAACACTCCTCACTGTACCACCATGCTGTGGTCAGAGTGTTATAAATTGTATTATGTTATGGTGTTGCTTCTTAACTCCACAGCAGCTAGGAGTGTTTCTTAAGCATCAAACCTGTAAGATCAGAACACAGAGAAGGAAGTTTGCAGAAGCACTTTAGTGTGGTTTATAGCTTACTTGTATAGTGTGCCACAGGTGAGTGTGCTTTTTATGCTGACAATCGTGGTTCAAGGCTCTACTCAGACAAGTGTTTTTCTTTATAAGCACGATATTGAGTGTCAGTGATGTAAATCTTCACAGAAAAAGCCAGCTGTTTGTGGGTGCTGGTCGCTCAGTGGGCAGGTAACCAGGTGTCTATGTGTTATTATGAAATAACACATCCTTATTAAACACACTTCAGAGTGTATAGGTGATCTAAAGTAAAAGACCCCTCGGCTCGGTTTGGGTATGCAGTTCCTTTATAAGCACACTTTGTTGCGCGTGTGTGATGTAATCTAAAAGATAAATTGCCAGAAAGAAAAAAAAACAAAGCAGCAGCAGCCACCGCCGCCGCCGCCTATTTGAAGGCACTGGTGGCTCAGTGGGCAAGTGAACAGGCCTTTCAGTATGATGATCTGGGTTTGAGGCTTGGTTCAGGTGAGCTTTCCTTTATAAGTGTACTTTGTAGTGTATATGTGATATAAGCCAATAGATAAATCTCAAAAAAGAGGCTGCCAAAGCAAGCAGCAGCAGCCACCAGTTGTTTGAAATCATTGGTGGCTCGGTGGGCAGGTGACCAGGTCTCTCAGCGTGATGATCAGGGTTTGAGGCTTGGCTCAGGTGAGCTTTCCTTTATAAGCACACTTTGTAGTGTAGATGTGATATAAACTAAAAGATAAACCCCCCACAAAAAAGCAGGTTGCTTGAAGGTACTGGTGGCTCAGATGTCTAAGGGTGAGTCCCTCTGCGGTGTACACTGCACAGGATCGAGACCGCCTGCAGGTTAGCTGAAGGTGCTGGAACTGGGTGGGGCACTAAATCTGGCAAAGTGAGAGAAAGAGAGTGAAAGCCAGTATGTCCCACCTGGGGCTCCTGGTGAGGTGGAAGGAGGGGTTATGCTGCTCTGGGCCATTTCTTGCTTATATGTATTGATATTATTAGGTTTATATATATATATATATATATATATATTTCATTAATTCTGTCTCTGTTACTATGCATATTTATTATACGTTTCATATATACAATTTTATGCCTACATTTATATAATACTAATCAACTATTTAACATTGCATATTTAAGATCTCTTTTACTAATACAGCATGCCACTTATCACTTTCTTACTATATTACACTATTATTGTATAACATACACACGTTATTATCAACTATCTAGATTAGCAAATTTTAATCCAGATTAGCCTAAGACATGCATTTGGTCCTGCAGATACATTCTTGTCAGCTCCATAAGACATGCATTTGGTCCTGTAGATACATTCGTTGCAGCTCCACCTGGGCCTTGAACTCTAAGCTTCAAAACCCACACACACCCTCTCAAGCCAACTGAGCTACCAGTACTGGCTAAGCAACATGCTTTCATTCATGTATTTATTAGCAGACCTAAAGTCTGGTAATTATATTTCCAAAAGGGAAAAAGGGCACACACTGGAGTCAAACTAGCAATCTCAGCACTGGGAGGTATGAGCTTTCCCACAAAGCTATGAGGACACACACACCCACTGATTTTAAAGATTTTATCCTGAAGACTGACATGTTACAACCTTGTTTTAGGATTTGACCTTAGTTGTTACTCAGAGCAGTAATATCCTGCTTTTTCTGGTGGCTCAGCTGGTTGGTAAGTATGTGTCTCAGTGGGAGGATAAGAGTTCAAGGCTTGGCTCAGGTGGATAAAAAGCCATGGTTTTTCTCTATAAGCACAGTTTGTGTGTACATGAGGTAAAGTGGAGGATAAATCTGGTGGCTCAGTGGTCTTGAGGTCTAACCTACTACTGTGAAGGACATAATATTAAGCCTGCCTACAGGGGAGCTTGTGGTTATGCCCTTTTTTGGACTTGTTATATCCTGATATGAAATGGTGAAAAAAAAATGGAACATTTTATAATATTAGACCTTAATCTTCATAAAACTTAATTTTAACACAAAAACCCAAGCGTATGTTGGTGGACTGGTCGATAAAAGCTGCACTTTGGTTGAATTAATATGTAACTGCAATCTTCAGAAATGGAGGATTTATAAGCATGCAATTCTTACAAAATTAAAATAAGTGCACGTTCACATAATAATAAACAACTGTAGACTACAATTGTAGTGAAAGATATTTACTATAGATCTAATATCCACCACTATAAAAAGAAAAGTTTTTGACAAAAAAAAAACATATAGTCTTTACACTTTTGTTACTGACATGAAAGGAAAACAAAACAGACCAATTAACATGTCTGGCCAAATCTTAACAGAAAAAAATCAAATTATAAAGTATAGCCTGCATACTGGAAGTGTCTGCATACTGAAATCGCGACGCACAGCGCAATCCACCCTTTACTTTGTCTGTAGACACAAATGCATAATACTTTTCTAAAAACAAAAACCACATTCAACCATTTTTTGCATATAGTTTACCTGTTTAAATCCCGCCCCCTCAGATCCAGCCAGAGACGTCCCTTCAAGGTGGAGAAATTTTCAGTAAAATACTTACTGGACTGTTTCGCTCGGTTTAGTGAATCGATGCCCCAAATGTAATTACATGCCACAGTCCATTTCAGATATTTCTTAGAGAGTATGCAGAATGCAGCCTAAAAAATTTAAAGCTGTAATCTACAAAGCTGTAATCAAACCTGCAGCAAAACTCTTCACCTCCTCCTGCAGCGCTCACAGTTGGACATGAAAACGAACCAGGTTAAGTGCAATAGTGTTGCTGCTGTATATCTTAAACAGTGCATTGATAAAAGCTTGCTGGAAATCAGCAACAGTGTATAGTATAAATGAATCTGACTGAAGAGATTTTTCATGGCTTTAAAGACTTTACAACTTTTCAAAGTCTTTTTAAATTTCATTTGAGATAAAACTAAAGTTTGGTCGAGTCATAAGTCAGTGCCATGTGTTTAATCAAGCTTTTGGAAATGCAAGCGGATAACAGAATGCACTTTCGCGATTCCTCTCAACACGAGTCATGTTGTGTAATGTGGAGTGTTTAATAGGAGAATGTCTGAGAAATGGGCCATGTCTTTATGCTAATGGTGCCACAGGGTAAGGGGGCAACGCTGAAAGCAATCCAAGTGCATGCAGAGAAATCAAATTTTATCAGGGTTGATGCTGCTCAAGAGTTTGAAGAACCCATCACACATGCAAATGAGTTTTATTCATGCATAAGCCTAATGTTGGCAAATAGCCATTTGTTGTATGGCATTATTCACTATTTCACATGCAAGCCAAAAGTCAAGAGTGAAACTTTTGCGTGAGAACCAAGGATAATTATTTGAGCTTTTTCCCTGTGAACAGCGGGAAATAAAAGCAATAGAATTGTATCCTGACTAACAAATTGTCCGAATTTGTCTGGCTTTTATCTCATGTCATCTACAAAAAAAAAACATTTATTTGGGTTTTCGATGGCAGCAGGGAACACAGAGAAGCCCAAACATCTCTGTCCTCAGCAATTTCCTCCAGATCCTCCCTATGTGCTCCCACACCAGCTGTGAGATATAATTACTCCAGCAAATCCTGGAGGACCCCAGAGTATACTCTCCAGCAGGAGGTACCCAGTAGGCATACATATCAGCCTAAATCTCCTCAGTTGGTGCCTCTCATCAATGGATCGTCAAACTCCTGTCGTAGGAAATGAGCCCAGCCACTCAAAAACAAATTCATTTTGGCTGCTTGTATCTAGGATTTTATCCTTCTAGGTGTCTAAACCCATAGCCACAGGTGAAGGTTGGGCTGCAGATCATTTGGTAAATCAAGAGCTGAGGGATCATGAGTATCCCCATACCTATCCAACCCTCCATTGAAGAAATTTGTTTCATATTCAACACTGTGTATGAAGGTGAGCCCATTCATTCATCTTCATTAACTGGATCGGGGTCGCAGTGTATCCAGAGTCTACCCCGGGATCTCTGGGCATGATATGGGAATACACCCTGTGGTACCTCTCAAATTCATGCACCAGTTCTTGCTCCTTTTCTTGAACTGAGGTGATGTTTCATTTATACACAGAGAAGTTTTCCACTGCCAAGGTCCATGACTTCAAGGGTTATTCCATCCTCACCAAATGGACATTGCACTGTATCCCAGCTACAGGCCTGGCCTTTTTGAAACCTGTTGGGATTACATGGACTGCTTGGCCACTAGGCCAACCTTCCAGGACTAGTTCCGGGGTAGGTCGGGATGACCATATTATGGGAAGGCGAAGTAATATCTTCTTTAACTTCATGATAAGGCTTGTTTGAGTTGCCTCTGTAAGACCTGTTGACTTTGACAAGCATATAGCACTGGAAATCATTAAATCATGCACGCTCTTCTGCCACAAGGCCTTGGTTCAGGAAGGATGCATCTGTGTTTTTCCTGTTATTCTGCATTAGTATACTGATGGAATAAAAAGCAGCTCTTGGCGGTCGACATTTTAACCCAACTCTCTTCGCTTACTGAGGCCAAGCAGTTTTCTGGATTAAAGCGTTCCTGCTGCCTTGCATTAACATGTAAATGAGAAATAGACAAAATGTCAGCGTTAGGTCTCTCCCCACAGGTTCAGCTATGCTGCTCTGCACTTTGCTTTGCAGCTCTGTGATTACAAACAGCGAGTCCTATTCCATTACCCATCAAGTGTTGTGCAAGGTTGCATGCCATGCTCGAACGATCTGCCATGCTCTCACCCTTTTAACTGTAATTGCCCTTTAAAGACAGAGGAAGTCTAGACTGACAAATCTAGAATGTGCATATTGAGAATGTCTGGGCTGAAGTCCTGCAGAGGAAACTGATAAAGACAAGACAAAGTGTAGAGCTTCCAGAGCTCTTTGATTATAGAACACTGCTACAAGCTTAAGCAACCTTACGCCGCAACTACACCTGCAAGAAACAAAACCATTTGTGGAACTGATGCAGAAGTGAAAGAATCCTGATCTATACCAAATAGTCAAAGCATTGTATGTTTTCCCTAGTCTTCTATAGCAGAGGCAGTTTTGTAAATGTTCTGTTCATTTTCAGGATAAACAGTTGGGAATCAAAATGGAAGTTGAGAAAATCACTAGCTTAACTGAAGCAAAATTATATCATCTCTCCACATAAACATACGGAAGAAAATGTATAATTGGTGAAGTTGATGTGATGAAGCTTTCTGTAAGGAGATATTTATTTAATATTTGTGGAAGAAGTCTCCAGTGTCAGTGCGTTGTATCAGAGAGAATACTTCTCGGTAATACAAGAAGCTGGGACTGGGACTCAGATGTTCCACAACATTAAATATAACTATAAATGAACATAAAATATGATGTTATCTTTAATAAATATAAAATTGTATGACTTGGCAAATTGCTGTGTTATAAAACAACTTCAGGGTGGTAACAGTGACTCGACTTCTTCGCACCACCCCATCTTTGATTAGTTTTCTATAACAGCACATGTTTTGTTCCTTACATGGCAGTATTTTTGGCGGTATTTGTGCTCCGCAACCGAACTTTAAGATAGAGCTCACTACACGTAATCAGTGCCAACCAATCAAATCAAATTTCGCTACAAACACTACAAGTGGATATCTATAGTAAGTTCTATCAATAATTTATTATTCACTCAGGCTGTTTTGTGCATTTAGACTGTGCTGCACATTTAGGATATAAATTGAGCATTTGAATTACTTCAGCCCTTGTATCCTATTTTCAGAAGAAGAAACCCTCAAGAACAAAAAGGAGCACTCCGAGGTCACCTTAATAGCTGAAAGGGGACTTTTAGTGGAAATGCGTCCTTCAGATGCAAGCTGTGCATTTTAAACATGAAAGATTTCAGGTGTTTTTTCATCATCTGAAAGTACGGCCTCTTGAACTGTAGCAGGACAAGAATGAAAAGATTTGTACAGAATACACACTCATACACACAAACAGACACACACGCACATCAATAAATGATAACCTTCAAGCTATAGACAGCAAGTTGCAAATAGACAGTGAATGGCAAATAAGCATGTAGTCCTCCTCCACTAAGATACTGCATTAGAGGGATCCTATTCATCCTGTAGAGAGCTACCAACAGACACACACTTATCTTAAGACTATCTTCACTAGAGATGAAGTATCTCATCTGTACTCACTCTCATATCTTCCTCTCTATTAAACGTCTCACTTTTTTGAATGCACATTAAAGTGTGTCCTTTCTTTAGACCTTGAATGCAGACGTGGGTCTTAAGCTACAAGTTCCACTTGTAGCTTCTGGAAAGCTTATGGAAAGAACTCCATATGTTCCATGTCATTCTCAACCAACCAAATAAGGACTAAGAAGAAAAATAAGAAAAAAAAATCAGTCCTGTGTCCACCACAAAACAGTAACTAAGAAATGCTTTCACATCTCTTAGTCTGTTTGCTGAGTCCGAAATTTATACTTTTGATATAGTTGATGTTTGGTTTGCTTTTACACTACAAATAATTAAACGAGCTCTGTCCTGTGGCTCGGTTTAGCGGTTTAGCAGATCTACAAAAATGCTGCAACCCAAAACTACTTGCAGGTGAGTCGATTCAGAGTCGAATCACTTTCAATAGATTATTGCAATAGAGTTCACTTGGAAGCAGACTGAGACCACCTCTCTGTGGAGTAATCATATATGCAAATATGTGAAAGTACCCTAAAAGATTGATGCAATATTTCATTAATGCAATGTCTATTCTGACAGAATTACAGAGAAGTGTGCAAAGAAAAATATGAAGTGTGTGTTTCCTTTATTGCCTACTTATTTACACCATAACTGTAACAATACCGACAACAATGGCAAGTCAGTAACTTGCACACTAAGACCACCCCTGCTCATTCCCACCTCCGAATCTCACAGGATGATAACACCAGAGTCTGTCTTGTAACAGTAATGATGTCTGAACTCTGCTCTCTTCATCTTTCCTCCATCTCTCCTTTCACCTTGGATTTAAGGGCAGTGCTTTCTGACAGCTTTATCAGCGCTGTACTCACCTGTCATTGCAGCTGAGTGTCCAGGTCTTGTTCTCTCCTTTAACACCAAGCACATTACCATCTAACACTATTGCTCCCGGCTCTGTCTCATTACCACATGCTGTGGGAAATTATGTCCTGCCTCCAAAAAGAAAGGTTATATGAGGGGGCAGCATTACAGTGTGAGTGTGTGCCTGAATTAAAACGCAATATGCAGTTAAAGATGTTATTCTACATTATGCCACAGCGCAGTCTTGAATCTGACTGGTCTGAAGGTGCTGATTAATTTTCAATAGCAGTGGAGGTGTTATAGAGTTCACTTGAATCCTGGTACAATGAGGAATCTATTGGAATCCAATGCTCCCTGTTCTAGGTCAGCAGTGCCAGATTAGCATGCCACAGCTGCCAACAGGTCATTATGCCTAGCACAGCATACACGCCTATTCTGGAAGGAAAAAAGACAACAGATATGTAAAAACAACACGCTTGTTACTGTTGGACATTTTGTTTTGGTGCACCTGCTTGATTAGAAAGTCGCCATTCGACCCTTCCTCAGACTCAGAGTGCCAGGTAAAGTGAAGGTGCATGGCAACATGGGCGAAACGTCTCAAAGCAGCTGTTGCCCTATGAGCTTGGACCCAAAGCCTTCACCTCAGAGACAGCTGAGTCCTGGCAAAAAGCAGAAAACCTAGCATTACCTCAGCAGCTGGAGCTGTGAATGGGTGCAATTATAGCCATTAGGTTGTTTAATTAACAGATTGCTGTCAGCCTGAGGAAAAGAAAGAAAAAAAACCCAATGTGCCCCTTTTTCTCCCTCCCTTCCTAGTCTGTACCCTTTCAGGAAGCTCTGCACACTCACGGCTACTCTGCTTACAGTAATGAGCTTTCAGCGACTTCATTGGGGTTCATTATACCAGCTGTAAAAGGACAAGGCATTATTCGCAGAGAAAGCAGCAAGTGATTGACAAAGTGTTAAGTCAGTAACATCTGCGGATCAAGGTCTACTGAAGTCAAAATCAGAATGACCCCCAAATCACCCCCACTTTGTTTCCCAGCACTGCCCTAATCACAACTCCACCACTAACACTTTAAAGTATTATTTAAGTATTATGTTTCATCAAAGGGAGAAAACGGTGGCAAAGAGCTTCTCCACAATTCATTCATCTTCAATAAGTGCTTTATCCTGCTCAGGGTCTCGGTGGATCCAAAGCCTGTCCGAGGAACCCTGAATGAGAGGCAGGAACGGGAACACAGCTTGGATGGGATGCAAGTCCATTGCAGGGCACCACACACACACACACACACACACACACATTCACACCTAGGGATGATTTAGCATAGCCAATCCACCAACTGTGAGGTTGTGAGGTGCCTACGTGATGTCACTTCTCCAAGATAGTAACATGATATATTTTTATAACATATAGTACAGCACAGTGTTGTACATTGTGTCACCATTCAGTAAAGCTGACAAGCCAGACCACATTACACAAGGTAGAATAGTGCACCCTGAGGAAATAAAACCAAACTAGAATAAAAAAAAAAAGAAAACCAGAAATCATAAATAGGGAAACAATACACAGGAACATACATAAGCAGTGAACAAGACTTCGCAACTATCCACATGAACATGATGGTAGGATACGTAGAGCTTCAACATTATTTCCACTTTGTCTGATTGGCTAAAGCCCATCTCCTCATCTTTACCTCTCCAAAGAAAGATCTCCTCTCAGAGAGCGGTTTCCCCTGTGAAGAAGATGAAACAGCCCATCTCTAGTTATTTATTAGACAAAATGATATTTAAGTCAATATTTGTGTGCTGGCCACATGGTCTGTTAGCTCAGAGAGAGCTGGGAGATGTGGGTGGTTGTTTCTACCAAGTACAAATGAGAGGAAGGGAAAGGTGTACATCTAGGTCATCTCTGCTTCAGGGTGGTAACACTGCCCCATCAATGATTAGTTTTCTATAACAGCACACCCCCGAGTGTTTCATTCCTTACATGGCAGTATTTTTGGCAGTATTTGTGCTCCACAACCGAACTTTAAGATAGAGCTCACTACACGTAATCAGTGCCAACCAATCAAATCAAATTTCACCACAAACACCACAAGTGGGTATCTATAGTGAGTTCTATCAATAATTTATTATTCACTCAGGCTGTTTTGTGCATTTAGACGATGCTGCACATTTAGGATATAAATTGAGCATTTGAATTACTTCAGCCCTTGTATCCTATTTTCAGAGGAATAAACCCAATCAAGAAAAAAAAGGAGCACTCCGAGGTCACCTTAATAGCTGAAAGGGGACTTTTAGTGGGAATGCGTCCTTCAGATGCAAGCTGTGCATTTTAAACATGAAAGCTTTCAGGTGTTTTTTCATCATCTGAAAGTAAGGCCTCTCGAACTGTAGCAGAACAAGAATGAGAAGATCTGTACAGAATACACACTTTTACAGACAGACAGACACACACACACACACACACTTCCCAATAAATGATAATGTTCGAACTATAAGTTGCAAATAGACAGTGAACAGCAAATAAGCATGTAGTCCTCCTCCACTTTAAGATACAGCACTAAATGGATCCTATTCATCCTGTAGAGAGCTACCAACAGACACACACTTATCTTAAGACTATCTTCACTAGAGATGAAGTATCTCCTCTGTACTCACTCTCATATCTTCCTCTCTATTAAACTTCTCACTTAGCAAAGAGTTCCACATGTAGCTTAAGACCTACGCCTGCATTCAAAGTCTAAAGGAAGGACACACTTTAAAGTGCATTCAGCTAAGTGAGAAGTTTAATACAGAGGGAGATATGAAAGTGAATATACTCCCACACAATGTGTCACCATTCAGTACAGCTGACAAGCCAGACCACATTACACAAGGTAGAATAGCGCACCCTGAGGAAATAACACCAAACAAAGCAAGAGTCTGAAAACCTGAAATCATAAATAGGGAAACAACACAAAGAAACATACATAATCAATGAACAAGACTTTGCAGCTAGCCACATGAACATGATGGTAGGATAGGAAGAGCTTCATGATTTGGCTAAAGCCCATCTCCTCATCTTTACTTCTCCAAAGATAGTCTGCATCTCCTATCAGAGAGCAGTGTCCCCTGTGAAGAAGATGAAACAGCCCATCTCAAGTTATTTATCAGACAAAATGACATTTAAGTCAATATTTGTGTGCTGGCCACATGGTCTGTTAGCGCAGAGAGAGCTGGGAGATGTGGGTGGTTGTTTCTCCCAAGTACAAATGAGAGAAAAGGTGCACCTTTGGGTCATCTCTGCTTGAAGAGACTTTTTTTTAGACTTTTTACAAGCATTTCAAAACCCTGAGAGGGATAAACAGTAAGAGAAGGTGATCATGTTGGTTCATGACAGCTCTAACATTGGAGATCAGAGTCTTTGATTAGTTCCATCTGCTGCCTCTCCAGAGCCTGACCCTATTCAGCTGCAGGTTTAAAGCAGGCTTGGCAAGGCTCGGCCGTCGGGTTGTAGCAGTGCCAGGATGTGGACACATCAACTCCGGAAACATCAGAGCTGTTTGAACTTGTTGACAGTCTCACACAGGAATATACTGGCAGCATATTATGTCACAAGAGATGCCCTTCATGTCCTGTCAAAAACTGAAGCCAAGAAAGAGGTCCTTAGTAGTACCAAGGTCCACCACGTGTCTCCTCTGTGGTTATATTATTATATGAAGAGTTTGTTTTCAAAGCATGTTATACGCTAAAATCTCGAAAGTGTTTCAGTGGGTTGAACCCAGCATTTGAAAAAAAATGTAGCAAACCAATCAGTGATGTTTGTCAAATCTCCAACTGTCCAGTTTTGGTGATCCTGTGCCCACTGTAGCCTCAGATTCCTGTTCTTTGCTGACATGGAAGCCCATCCATCTCACGGTGTGACATCCAGGGCATTCTGAGATGTTTTCTGCTCATCACGGTTGTAAAGAGTGGTTATTTGATTTATCCTAGCCTTCTGTCAGATTGAATCAGTCTGGCCTTTTCTCTTCTGACCTCTCTCATCAACAAGGTGTTTCCGCCTGTAGAACTGCTGCTCATTGGATGTTTCTTGTTTTTTTCTGCACCTTTTGGTGTAAACGCTAGAGACTGTCGTGCTGGAAAATTCCAGGAGATCAGCACTTACTGATAGACTCAACAACAACCATGCCACGGTCATTTTGATGTTTGATCAACATTAACTGAAACTTTTGACCTGTATCTGCATGATTTTCTGAATTTCGCTGCTGTCACATGGTTGCATGATTGTATGCTGATGAGTTTAGTGCATGAAGGCATACAGGTGTTCATATCATCCCAAAACAATATATCCACATGTGTGTTTACACATGCTTGTGCTTAAATAGATTTAAAGCATACGATCACGCGTACACGGAAATCCTTCATTATTAGAACTGACAAAACTGAAAATACTGTGTTTAGGAATGAACTAATGAACCAGCAGTCTCTCCCGCGGATTTACCTTTTAATGAGGACAGAAGAGAGAAACAGACCAGCATAGTACTGCCAGTTGGGGTGGCAATGCCACGTCTGACAGGTCACGACAAGACTTCTCAATTCCAGCTTTCATTTGTGACAGGGTGTGTGTGACCGGGTCACGGGCTTCCTCTCAGTCATTAAACCTCTAACTTAACCCTTGGTTTAACCCTGTTGTTGTGTTCAACTCTTCAGCAGTGAACATCTATTGACCCAGAGTGTACAGCAGTACAGATGTTCAATTTATTTTTAAAATCAATATATCTTATTTTTAATATATAATTTTTAATATATTATTTTTTTATATATTTGTTTTAATATTCATTATAGAAATCGATCCAAACACAAAATATTTCCTGTTTAAAAAGTCATTTTAGTATTGTTCTTATTTTTAGTAAAAGTTTTAATGCAAAGAGAACCTATAGTTTACCTTCGAGAATTAGTTTCACTCTTACTAAGTTCATTTGCTAGCTGAGTCATTTTAAATTCTGCCCTTAAGCTTATTTCAGCTTCGACAGGGTCATCTGCATTATTTCCACGTGGAAGCCATCTGGCTCAGGAGTTAAATTAACACAGGTGACGTTACTGCAGTTGTATGTGTTCATGCACCAAAGATGTGGAATGCATTACTAATAAATATTCTTCAGGCTCCTCTGTCAGAACAGCTAAAAAACATATTTTTTCACATGCAAATGAATTTGACTGCAAACTCCCCAACCAGGAAGTGAGGCCATTTCTCAACAGCGCTTTTATATATTAACACCAAACTTGGCACATATGCATAGCAACATAACTCTATGTTAAAAAACAAGCTTTGAGGGCTACTGAAAACAGGAAGTGAGGTAATATCTCCTTGGAAGCTGATGGTCCCTAAGGCTTCTAGCCTTCCTCTGTTGCTTTTTGGAGTGGAGCCAGAAAGTGCTTGGCCCCTTAATCGCTGCTTGCAACTATATTTTATTATTATTATTATTATTATTATTATTATTATAACTTTAAGTGCATTAATTTTCATTGATGTACATAACTCATAAAAGAACATAAAAGAACAATTCAAATAGAAGAAAATGCAACACCACCTTCACACAAGCTTCCTTCATTTCACCATATGTACCTGCACGAATTAGCAAGGAACTGTATCTGCCCATTCTGTCTAAATTCTGTCAAGAAAAAGTATATTTAACATGCAAGCACTCTCTGAAAGTTAGTCTTTAAACTTTATGAGCGATTGAGAGAAGGTTGGAGAAGGCACACAGGGTTAGATGCTCAGTAGGGCCAACAAAAATAGTCATTTCTCCCTGTTTGTGTGTCTGCATTGCAATAAGAGATTCCTTTTTCTGTACACTGGATGCAAATGAGAAGAACACCCCCCCCCCACACACACACACACACATTGGTATGGTGCCCATAGAGACGTGGATGGTGTTCTCATTCCTTTAAACCGCTTCAGTGCGTTTTCATTAGCAGCGGGCATTTTTGCCACTGCCTCCTGCTAGTTTCTTTGTCAACAACAAGGACAAGTAGACTTTAGATATAGAGTTCAGGCCCAAAAATAACTGAGCTGAGGTTTCCCCAAAGACAAGCACTACCACTTTCTAAATTACAAAAAAAATTGCTAGAGGGTTCAAGTAGCCAAGTAGCAGAGATCAAAAGTAAGTCTATTGATGCTTTGTATCTCATTATGCAGTATACACCTGTATAAAGACTAAAGAGAAGCAGCAAGAGCATACAGCCTTCACATACTCCCATATCTTTTTTAGATTTGCCTGTTTGTCCAAATCCAGTTGGAAATCAAGGCTGGTGTAAAACTAAACCCATATGAGGTCGAAACATCTTTGCTAAGGTGAAATAGTCCTATTTTGTTGAGTAGGGATTCAAAAATTGTGTTTAAAATGGAAGAAGGGAATATATGTACATTTATGGAAGGAGTCAGCAGTTTGTAACAGTCAGTGGTAAATCTGTAATTTTATATTTTCCAACTTAAATGTAACTATAAACGGATATAAAAAGAATCAGCCTAATTGTTTTTGTAATTGTAATACAAGAGGACTAAAATACTTCATGCTGTTATAGAAAAATAATCAACCTCAGGGTGCTAACAGTAATTCCGCTTCATCACAACAACCTGCTGTTGATTATTTTCCTATAACAGCACAACACAGAGTGTTTTATTCCTTACATGACACAACCACCATTTTGTATTAGCTTTTCATAACTAGTGGAATGAAAATAGTCCTGAACTTTGTACCATAATTTTGGGTTTACTGTTTTGGAAGTGAAATCTCACATAAAATCTCCAACTGAAATGATCTACAGTCAGTTGGACAGATTTCTGATGTTCAGCTGGAAACTAGCTGTTGAAGAGAGAGCTACTGGGCCAGAGATAAGAGAAGACGATACTGAACCACGAAGCCAGCTTGGACCTCGGCCAGACCTCCAGAACAGAAGCTAATGAGTTGCAGAGAACGATGACTTTCCTCAGTTTCACTCGGGAGGACGAGGACATGGAGGGCAGCGGGATGAAATGTTGTCGTGAAAATTGCACCTTCCATCAAGAAAATATTATATGACTGAAAAGAATCACTTGATTGAGCTGCACAAATCTAAAGCAACAATTTTGAGGTATTACAAGATAGAGTGTGTGGCAGAGTCATGGGAAGAAAGCGAGCATTCCAGGAAATTGTAAGTAAGTAAGTAAGTAAATAAATAAAAAAATAAATAACTTTTCTGAAAAGTGTAGCCAGATTTGAGCCTGAGTGAATGTGTCACAAAATGAGTTGGTTTAAAATTAAACCAATGGCTTGTAATAAGGCTTTTCATATTAAATAAATAAATAAATAAATAAATCCAAAGCAAGAAAATCATCCAGATATTCTGCTCTTTTGATGGTGTGGAGGATAAAACCAGCCAGAGAGAACACAATTACATAAAAAACCTCACTCCTCTCATCTGACAGCTAAGCCATATAATAAATGATAAGCCAAAAAAATTGCATTTTGGCAGCTTGTACAGTTTTCTGTCAGTTGATAATCAGCAGTTAGAATGAAAAAGAAATGAAAGCATGTTTAAGATGTTTTGAGATGCTGAGCAATTTCATGTCGGCTGGAAGAGCAATTATTTTTCCTTTTGCTTTTTCCCATTTATTTCATCTATCCATTTTAGAAAAATTCTAAAACAGCGTACAAACAAGCTCATGCTGGAGGTGTTCAGAACATGAGAATCAATAATGATGATTATGATTTACGTCCTTCATCTTCTTTGCGTGATCGTGAAGTCAACAAGCGAAAAAAAAACACATCGGTGTCCGAGAGTCAGTGAGCACAGAGCCGAATGATACACGCAGGCCTCGGCATTATAAATATACATTAAATATTGATTAAGCAGATCTGTCTGTGTCGGAAATGACGGTTAGATATTACAGAGCTTAATTCATTCTTAATATCTCGTGTCATTTTTACTTTATGGTCGGCTTTGGATGGTTTAATTGCAGCTCTACAGAGTTCACAAAGAGTCGATCCATAAACTGTATAATTAAGGATGTGAAAAATGGTGCTGTTAATCATTTTTTAAATTTCAACACACACACACACACACACACACACACACACAGGAACACATCCACTCCAAATGGCACTCGAGGGAATGTAGGAGAATTCCAACAGAGAAACATTGTTAAATCTCTAATTTTGAAAATACACTGTGAACAAATGAAAGACAATTAAAACATCTAGGATTTAGGCAATTTTATCTGTTTTGAGAATATTATAATGATGAGATTATTAAAAAGCAAATCTAAGGTTATTAATTTTATATATATAATATATAATATATAATTATATATTACACTTACATATATTATGTAAGTGACGTAATCTCTGTATTCACCAGCGGATGCACCACGTAATCTTTGTCTAATAAAAAACAGATTCCAAATGTAGTGTTATT
>CM040470.1:2394742-2466345 GCA_022758105.1 Pangasianodon gigas
TTTTTTTTTTTTTTTTTTTTTTTGTCCTGTTAACACTAGTGATAACAGGACATCCACAACATTAAATGTAACTAAAAATGGATAAAATGTCATTTTTTAAATAAATTAAAAATTGCAACATTAGCAAATTGCTGTGATATAAGAGGAATAAAATATTTTGTGAGAATTTCAGGGTGGTAGCAGTAACTCTGCTTCATCACACCACTGTTGAAGCTGATTATTTTACTATAACAGCATCAGACTGAGTGTTTTATTCCATATATATTGGAATATCTAAGCATTATGGTTACATATGGTGTGGTTTTGTATCAGCCCAGTCTCCTGCTCTTTTACATGGACATGTGGTTGTAGCTGCATGTGTGGCAAAGCTGAATTTCTAAAAAAACACGGTGTGAATCATGGGAAAAACCAGTGATGCAGTGAGCTTTGAGGCTCATCTATTATGTTGGGGAAAGAGCTAGAGTTAATAAATCAAACCCGACATGCACATCGAGCACAACTTTTACTCATTCCTCAATTTTTCTTTTCTCTCACTGCAAGAAATTAGATCTGAAGATATACTGAGTAAAGGAAGTTAGCTAATATTTCTCATTATAAGATTATTATATAAGAAATAAAAGACAATTAACCCTATTTCTAGACACAGTTACTCATTTCAAGCTTAAATTTTTTTATTCTGTTGGCAGATTTTTGCTTCTTTCTAGAAAAAAAAATGCTTGAAATAAGCAAACTGTTTTTTTAATGACAAATTCAAGCTTGAAATTAGTTAAAATAGCTAGAAATAGTCTGAATAATCGTGTATTATGTAAATATTCGTCAAATTTGTATATATTCAAGATAGTTTTGTGTGAATTGTGGCTCTGACAGTTCCTCAACCTCAGCTACATCATTCTAGTTCATAAATGTGTTCAGTTAGAGCTGTGTGCACTCGGCAAATCATCCTTAATTCAGGAGGAAAATTTAATTCTGATTTTCCATCTTCAAAGTCTGTAACTTTCGATGCCCTGTGAAGAGCTTCGCTGTTCACCGAAATGATTTTTATTCTGGTTTTCAGAAGCACATTTCCTCTACAGAAAACATTCCTTAATAAAAGAAAAGTCCTACAGGTGAGCTTTATTCACACACTCCACTTTGACTGGAGTTAATTGTCAGCCCACTGAGACTATGCACGTAAAAATGTCAGAGTTTCTTTCAGTCACCAAACTGTCCAACTTCTGGCGTAAAGGTCGGAGTGGCACCTCATAGATCTCCCACAGCGCTTCAAATGATGACTGACACACTCAGAGCTCGATGGTGTTTATGGAAAATCGAAACAGTGTCTTAAGATTACAGCGCAGGACCGGTCTCGCCGAGCTTCCCTACAGAGTGAGATGTTCAGTCAGAGAAGAATGAGCGTCTGCGGGTCGAGTGGGAACGATGAGTGAATAAAGCGACGTGCGCAATTCCACTGACGTGTGACGCAGTACAATGCTTCAATTTGTTTTCACCTTTAAGGATTATTCTCTCAGAGCAAATTGCTAACCTGAAATGTAAACTCATTAGCCAGTGAAACATACACAACTCATGCTCTCATGCAAAATGTGCGGCTGCAAATTGTGGACAAAAATAACACTGTGATTACACTGCTGCTTACTGCAGAGCGAATATGACTCACAATATATTAAAACAAACAAGTGGACATGTGACGTGCCACATTCAGAGACTGCAATACAACGATAACACTTTAAATTACAGCTCGGGAATTAACTATTTATTAACGAGTGATATGTAGTTTATTAATGAAAGATTAATGATTAATTAATGTATAATTACTGTATAAACTTTAAAATAACAGTATTTTTTAGGTATTCACTTTTATATTTTAATAATGATATTAAATTATTGTTAAATGACTTTTTGGACAAATAGACTCCTTCTTCTTCTTCTTTGCTTAATTAATACACTATTAACTAATGTTTGTTAATATGAAAGCAAAGATTTTGAAGCAATCATTATTTAATAAACTACATGTTACTTTCTAATACTTTATTACCAAACCCTTAATAAACTAAACAGTTCTTATTTCAAAACAGTTCATTACTACACCTTAAATGATAAACAAATATTGACTATAAATAAATAGCTTGTTACGAAACGTCTTCATTAACAAACTACATACTACATGCTTATAAATACTTTAATAACAACCATTAATCAATAAATTACCTATTACTTGCTTATAACTAGTTTATTGCCAAAGCTTATTTAATCAGCAACACATTACTTGGTTATAAATAGTTTACTAAATAAATCATAAATTATTACCACACTTATTAACTAATATACTACATAGTGCCAATGATTAGTTAATAAGCTATATATTACTTCCGTATATAGTTTACTACCAAACCTAATTTAATAAACTACATAATACTTGCTTATAAATAGTTTATTAAATTGATAGTTTATTACCTAACCTTTTAACTAATGTACTATATACTACATGTTTTTAAATAACAACCTTTAAGTAATAAACTACATATTGCTTGCTTATAAATAGTTTATTAAATAAATCATTTATAACCAAACCTTAAACTAATGAACTACATAGTATTACTTCCTCACACCTACTTTATTATGGACCATTTAATTAATCAAATATATATTTTATTAGCAAGCTTTAATTTATAAACTGCATATTACTTGCTTACCAATACTTTTTCCCAAACCTTGTTTAATAACCTATATCATATTTACTTATAAAGAGGGTTTTTTTTTTTTTGCCAAAGCTTATTTAATAAATTACAAATTACTTGCTTCATAGTTTAAGACCAAGCTTTAAATAAAATTATTTATAAAATAAAATCTATTCTTACAATAGACATCTGTGATTATTCCCACTTGGGACAAGAATATTTAATCTGTCAAATGCAGAAACAGTGAATCAGATATAATAATTGTTAGCTATCTTTAGATTGAAATGTTACTGCTGTTAAAAGAAGGAAAGAAATAAAAAAAAGAGTGAGGTGAACAACGAGAATAATAAGCACAGAGGAAAGCAGACAATGTTTCATGTTTTTACAGGTTTAGGCACTAAAATCATTAGTAGATGATGAGACGTTATACAACAAAGATTAAGACGTTTAACTGAGTCATTATGACTTTCCTCATTTCTTTATAACACCAGTCTGGGATTTGGACTTACAGCCTTCTCCTCACCATCTCTGAACCTACACCGCTGAGCCGTTTGCGTGGTACAGCCCCCGGCTGGCAGACGCTCAGAGAAGAACAACCTGAACGTGGTGTACATATTCTTCTATATTCCTCTCATTTCTTAACCTGCCGTAGGGCCTGACATCTTTATTACTGCAAATACATCAATTTTTCCCTCTTCCCTTTCCATTTCTGCAATTCCATTCATCAGGTAACACACTGGGACTGCGAGGCTCAGCAAAATGACACGAGGAGCAACAGGGATATTAAACGTATAAAACAGCTTTCATAAAACATGACAGGGAGAGGAATGACGCAGCAAGGCAAGAAAAATACACCGATATACTCTGATGTTTCTCTCCGTCAAAACACGAGTCGGGCATTTTAAAGCACTCTGCTCTAAAGGAAGTGGTTCGGTGTAATTATTAATATTTTAAACCCACAAGACTTGAGTCAACTATGAATTATACATGTAAATATGTCTGAGAACAGTAAGTACAGATGAGAAGAGATATACTTACTCTCTAAATGCCTGTAATTGTTTAAACTGTTGATGAATTTTTTAAGTAAAAACTGTAACCAAACACACCACTTAGATCAGAATATATCAATATATACAGGATGGTAATCATGTAATTATCATTTACGATGATTCTAACACAGAATGTTCATCAGTGAGCTAGCTAGCTAGCATACAAACATCTACGAATCCTGACAAAATAGTCTTTGAGTAAGCCATTTTTCCACTAATGACCAGTAGACTGCTTTGTTACCACTGAACAGTAGAATGATGTGTAAAGAATAAAACATCCTGTGTCGTGCTGTTGTAGGAAAATAACCAGCGACAGAGTGGTGTGAAGAAGCGATATTACTGTCATCACACCAAAATGAATTATTTTCCTCTAACAGCATGTCTCGAAGTGGTTTACTCTGCTTAGAGCACATATAATGGAAACTATCGCACATACTGCAACTTTAGAAATAATTGAATGTTTGAATACTACATTGCTTTATTTATGCCCAAGAAATTAAAAATATGGGCTGGAAATATGTTTGAATATGCATGATTATGCAAATCCAAAACATTGCTGTGCCATCAGCCAGGGGCGCAGATGACTAAATGACTAGGAGTATGCAGATGACCACCAAGATTAACTCCAGCGAAATGAAATATAAAGAATATAAAGCTGATAAAACAGTTTAATACCAAAAACTAGGTGTATAGTATTTCTTCCCTACTTTTATCTTCAGCAGTTAATCCAGCATTGAAGAAGACATACATAAGTGCTGTTAGCTTGATTAGAAGTTTAAAATGTAAAGTTGATTTGTGGGTAATTTGTTTTAGAAAGACATTTTCTGGATTGACTTAGACTTGTCTTGGACCTATCAGCCTACTCACTGGCGCAGTGCACAAATGAACTGTTGAAGTTACTGCCTGACCTTGAAAAGGATTTGATGTTTATGGTCTCATAACGCTTGGACTCTTGATTCTGTCTCGCTTTAATTTGGACTCGATTGTGACTTGCCCTCAACTCCTTAAGACTTGGTCTAGACTCTATCTTAGCTAGACCTGGTCTTGGACTTGACAGTGCTGCTTTTGACTACATTAAACCCTAGTTACTTATGGTTGTGTGTTGAATGAATCAGTGGAAATTGCTGTGTGTGTGTGTGTGTGTGTGTGTGTGTGTGTGTGTATTCAGGGTTATGTCTTTTTAGTCACTCAAAAATCTATGCTTTCTTTTGGGACTGATTTGGAGCTGAAGCTGATTATGAGCTTAACCTGATCACCATCAGGACCTGACAATGTTTATAAACCTGACCTGCATCTGAATTAATGTTTCCTCCAGAAGAATCCTTGTGCTATTTGAGCAGTGCAGCATGTACATATCTCATGCCATGACTTGAATTCTGATGAATCCCTCAGATGATTAGTGTGTGCTTACGAACTGAGGCCAAAGGGATCATTTCTACTTCAAAGTATGTTCCTCTGAGATTAAACTGATGGGTGAAAGCACTCACGGTGCTAATAACATCAAACATGACCCCATCCAAAGCCAAATCAGTCTGATACATGGTGAAGGACTATAAGTTAAGTCACTGTTTATTTACAGAAATGTGAGAGGCGGGACTGAAGTAGCGACCCCAGCAGCGTTAATGAAGACCAACACCTCATCAGTAGAGTTTTGCTTGTATTTCCTCATTTGTAAGTCGCTTTTGATAAAAAGCATCTGCTAAATGAATAAATGTAAATGTAAAATGTGAGAAGCCACAGACTCAGGAGTTTGTAATTAGGTTCCCATCATGGGCCTCGATATGATTTATGATGCCTTATTCTGGCTTCTTTTCTTCCTAACACTAAATCTGGCATGCAGTAGAGAAAGCGTAATTTTTTTGTTGAGTTCAGGAACAATAACTGTTGAAGGTCGCCCTGACAATCCTGTCATAGTATCTCACACTCAGTGCTGTGTCAGAGGTGCTGGGATGGAATTGGTGGGACATATCCATTGTATGGATATATCATACATCAGCTCAGATACTGCAAACATCATCATTTCCCAGTTTTAGGTACAAAAGAAGTCAGAGGAAACAGTGACTGGCAGAAGCCAGCAGCCAATAAGAAGAGAGATAGAGTCCTATAATAAACTATAAACTATAATAAAACAAATCAATTTACAACAACTTTCACTTACACAGTATAAACTTTTCTAATGTCTACATGGTTACATGTAAAACAGACCAATGGCAGCTTAGTTAGAAAGAAAGAAAGAAATTCTGGGATTTTACCACTGGTTTTACCACTAGCCACAGTCTAGTGTCTACATCTATTTTGGCCTCTGCAGACTGTTCAGGAGTAGAGTAATCTGCTGCCATGTGCAGGACAGCCATTATCAAGCTTTTGATGCTGCAGACTAATAAGCCTATGTGAGCACTATGCCAAGCTGACACTGTTGAAATGAACAATTTACACTCACACTGGGGCAATAGACTCAAGTCAGTAGCCTCAGGGCTCATCATGCAAAGTCAAATAATAACGAGAGGACAGAGAGCGGCCGGGTCATTAGCGTTACGGAATTACCGAGCCACATAGGGATGACATCGTCTCTCTTATGCCAGCTCAATATGTGCAGCTTGAAAGAGGAAAAACCTATTAAGCACTCACAAGCAAAATATAGTGCTAATCATTATTTAGCAATTAACATTATAAGCAGCCTGTAAGGTAAGTCAGTGCCAGACCAATTAGTGGAGGAGTGTCAAAATCTTTTCTCATTTTTCTGAGGTTCTTGACTGAGGCTATTATGTGTTTAACATATTAATCTCTAATCTCATTATGGTCTTGAGTCAGTTTAGCATATACAATATACAGTAATTATATTTCGTAAAGACAAAAATTTGTATTCGTAATGTGCATGACAGCAACAAACTATGATAATCAATGGCCCAAAGCAGGCAAAGGTCAAAACCAGGAAGTACAAAGAAAACAGGACTCAGACTTAATGCTAGAAAATGCATGGTAAGACTTCGCAATGATACTATGACACAACAGGGTATAAATAGACAAACCAAACAAGGGCTAAACACAGAATAGGTGAACACAATAGGGCAACAAAACAATGGCAGGGCAGGGACAGAGGCAGGCTGTAAACAGATACCAAAAAACATGAGCACATCACTTTCGTCACCGTGGAAACTGTGATGGGAGGGGGCATTTCATGACATTTATTCATACCACAACTTTTTTATAGCAGTGCAGAAGAAATAATACAGCCTTACATGTTCTCAGTCTCCCAATGTTTTTGTCTTCGCTCTCCATCAACAGGTTTTCTAGATTGCTACACCAGTTGATGCATTTCAGCATTTGGAGTCAGTCATTATATCTATGGTCTGTTAACACTGGACACATTTCTGAGGCATTTTTAGATGTGCAGCAGATACGCATCATAAAGCACTCTGTCTCTTTTTAAGTCCACTTACACACTTTATTTTTAATTACTGGATATAACACCTTTTTCCTTGAAAAGGATGCTCATTTTGCATATGTTTGTTCAACTAAAGGAATCGATTTATTAATGTAAATATAGTATGCAAAACAATGAACAACTCTGTTCTATAATTTATAATAACTAAGTCAAATAGGTGATGTACTGTATTAATGGTAAGAGCTCTACTCTAGAGTATTAATATAAGCCTCTTATTTGCAGCTGCGCTATCGTGAGAGAAAAATAATCAACAGCTTTTGGCCAATCAGATTTAAGAATTCAAAAGCACTGTGGTATAAAAAATAAACTAAACTCTTAGAAGTACTGTCACAGAGCACGCTGTATAAATGCACTTGTGTCCTGTTTGAAGCTTTATGTGTCTCAGCGTTGATGCAATGCATTCTCGGTGTAAGTTTTAAAATGCTGCATTTGATGTCACTAGTGTTTTGTTTCTTGTTTCCCTTGAGAAGCGATAAGAGCCACAAGCCGTTATTTACCCCAATTTGCAAATTTTCTCTGAAAGGAGGAAAATGACGAATGCTACACAGAAATCTTTCTCCTTCGCTCTGTTTTCACAGTCAATGACATTTCTTGTCAGTGCCGAGTGCCAGATTAGACGCTAGCAACTTTTCAGCTCATGAGATGTGGCGAGCGAGCCTTTATCTCCCACAAACAGACACATCCGATTGCATCCTAAAGGCTTTTATGGATTGCTATGTGTGGATGTGTTTGTGGAGGGGATTTTAGTTGGAAGGTTTTGTTCGCAAATGACTCGAATGCCTTTTTCCAAGAAGGCACAAGCTTTATTACTTCCTCTGACTGAATCGCTTTATTACACCGAGCATATTTATTTGTCCTGCTTGATTACATATCTGTTTCAGCCAAATATCTCCTATTAGCTTGAGATTCCGATCCTTTGCTGGCTGTGGGTGGTGTGTCTCCTTTCGCATTTACAACCACGAGACTCAGGGAACGCAGGCGGAAATTAACAAAGACTTTCACACCAGTGTGTGTGTTTCAGATGTGTATAGCAGAATAATATCAACCAAACAGATCACATTTGGGAGATTGTATCAATTTGCATGATGGGGTGTGTTCAACACCATTGAATTCTCAATTCTGATTGGTCAGACAGCAGCTCTGACAGGAGTGCAGGTACAAAATCACATGGTTATATTGATGTGCTTATTCTAATACATTTTAGTCTATAATTCTGGGTAAGAGAATACTTTCAAAGTGACATCATCAGTGAATATCACAATATCATTGAAAATCAAATAACGAGAATGAGAGAACTTAACTTCCTTCTTCTCGTGACCTTCAGGAAATTTGGATGATGTAACTTCCTGTTGAACATGTGACTTGGGGAATATTCCAATAATTTCATAGGGGTGAACATGTTCAGGTAACAGAGTTGACTGAATTCTGAAATAAAATATATTGTTCATCACCTATAATGGACGACTTGTGGAAAAGGATGTTTCAAGAACAAGATGTTAAAAGGATTCACGCATTAATACAAAAATAAAATGATTTTTGAAAATTGTAATGATTATTACCTTGAATATTTTAAGGAAATGTGTGTTGGGACAAATATTGAAATATTGCTTTATTAATTATTTAGCTGAAGCATGCATAGGTTGTTGTGGCTTTATGTTTAAAATGTCTTTACCTTTATTTTATCTCCATATTTATAATTGTTCATCAGAAATGGCACCGCAATTAAGGAATCGCTCTTCTGATGATATGTGTTTGTTTCTCTCCAGAATTACACTGCACTTCAGCTTCTATGTCATGCAGCACATTTTAATAATATACCTAAAAAATGGGGTATTTGGCAATTATTCATAAGTTTAAAAGACCAAGATCTTATTATTTCTGAGGTTTGGAGATACTTGGATTTTCTTTGCCATGGATACCAACCATGGGTACTTAACACTCTAAAGCATTCACCCACTAGCTTTTGATATCTAGTGATTCTTTGGGCTTGCTCCATTTTCCTCTTGAAAGGGAAAATAAAACACACACAAACAAACATGCCTTTAAAAGATAATTATCAGGGTGGAGGCGTATGGCCCTGTCCAGCTTTGTTATGGTTCAGCGTGACTGAGGCACATGTTCAGGCGGTGATGAATCTAGGTTATCATTAGCGGCCACAGGCGGCTTTTAGAGAGTCACGGGGCTCATTAGCATGTGCCAGAGAAGCACTGGCATTAGCGCCTTTCTCTGTGCATCACCATGACTGGAGAGATGATTTGAAGGAGTCGAGTGCACATCCTGCATGAGACTCTTTCAGCCATTCCGAGCTAATTGAAAGTGCAAACGGGACATCCAGGCGTTTAACGATCAGTGTAGCTACCCACCACGGCTCTGACAGGCATCGGGAAAATCAAAATGTTTTGATGTGAACAACATTTTAACTAGATGTCTATCAGAGAGATGTGTGATGTCTTCTGTTGAATTTTTCAATATCTCGTGGCATAGCATTGAGCTCCAAAAGTCCTGTAATTATTGTCCTGCTTTCTGTGCTGAAACATGGAGAACCCACTCCTAGCCCCCTGTTTTATCCTTTGGGATGGTGTGAACTGCTAATTAACCAATGACCTCAAATCCAGTTTTGCTTTCCAAGCGCTTCCAACAAGTGGCTGAGAGAGGTGAAGATCTACAGGGCACATTTTAGACACCTGATTAAGGCAGTCTCCAGCAGGCAGACAGGACTATCGCCATGACCTTTAAGTGCTAATTGAGGTGATGTGATGCACTCGGGAACTATAAAGCCCAATTAGTGGTTAACTGACAGCACAACAGAACAAAACATGCACATTGTTTTAGTCGCCTGTGGTGTGCGTGTAGTGATAGTAACAGAGCTGTCTACAATGAAGTCCACACTTAAATGCCACGTCAGGATCTAGCTTGGCCCTAACAAGAATCGACTTTTAGCAAATCAAAGTGGGATGTTTTTTTCTTTACCTCTTAGTGCCAGTGTTGCCAACTTAGTGACTTTATCGCTAAAGCATCTTTTAGACCCCTTTTTCAACTTTAATTTAAAATAAAAACAGTTACCATTTTTTGAGCAGATGTTGGCAACTGTCCTGTAAACATTTAGTAAGCACATAAATGTGGTTTGTAAGCACAGAAATAGTTTGTGATGCCTTTAGCGACTGTCCTGCACACATCTCAGCTGCTGGTTATATGAGTTGAGAGAGTTCACTCAACTTTCTACCAGTGAGGAAAGCCTTGCTCGAAACAATGTTCCCAATGACCAATCACCGATCACCATCAATCCCAACAACCAATCACTGATCACTATCGTTCTCAACGACCAATCACTCATCACCATCAATCCCAAAAATCAATCACTGATCACCATTGTTCTCAACAACCAATCAGTCATCACCATCGATCCCAAAAACCAATCACTGATCATCATTGTTCCCAACAACCAATCACTCCTCACCATCGATCCGAAAAACCAATCACTGATCACCATCATTCCCAACAACCAATCACTGATCACCATTGTTCTCAACAACCAATCACTCATCACCATCGATCCCAAAAACCAATCACTGATCACCTTTGTTTCAACAACCAATCACTGATCACCAACGACCCAATGACCTGTCCCACTGATCACCACTGTTTGTCTATCCACACACTTCTTTGTTCTTCATTTCAAACTCTCTTTTTGGTGATACTTACAGTAATAAAGTAATAAAAGTCAGTCATTCCAGCCATAACAGATTCCTTCATGTCTAATTCCCAACTCTTCACTACGACTGCTTCATGTAGTCTGTGTTCTTGATAGAAATTTTGTAAATATATAAAGAGCTGGTTTTGTATCTCATGACCAAAGGCTACTTCTTCCTATACGATAGCGTTAGCTACTTTTCCCTGAAAGAGGTAGTTTAGTGCTGTGATCAGGCCTCGTGAAATGTCCCTGTTTCAGGCTGCACTTCAGTTCCCATGTACTCAAAATACGCACTGCTGTTTATATCATGCATGATGCTGAGCGTCTATTAGAAGTAAAGTAGCATACTGTCTCAGGCACTCATCGCTCATCTGGTCTTCATTGTGATATGGGAAATAAACCCGGGCTTGGTTTGCATTCCCATTACACGCTGGGATAAGACAATTCTTTGATTACTGCTTGATGTTCCTTTTAATCACAATGACAAAATGTGGCACCCATCGTGCCGTATTATATCGATGAATATAGTGGAGCAGAGATAATTTTAATTTCAGCATGTCCTCAGAAGGTCGAAAGCAGAGGAGAGAAGTAACAAAGTACAATGACTTTGTTACTTTACTTAAGCTTGTATTTTTACTTCATTTTCAAAGAAAAATCTGTATTTTCTACTCATGGCATTTTCAAATATCACTCCATTCCTCCATAATCATATATTTGTGAAGTCATAACCCATCACATGACTTCAAATAGTCAATGTAAATTCTTAACAAATCAATATTTTTACAGATGTGACAGTGAGATTGAGCCTCTAATCTATCTGCTGCTATATACATCATGTATTTATCAATCGTGGCAGCTAGCTATTAGCATTCAGCTAGTTTGTATGGTCAGAGTTATTATCATGCTAGCTAACGTTTGTGAGATTGGAAATAAAGCTGTTGTTATTTAGCCTTAGCTAGTATTCACACATTTCTTAGGTCTTTGGAGAAATAGGCACTAATTTACCATAGGGAAGTAAAATGAGTGCCTGAAATTGAGGTGCCTGAAATAAATCCGATGATTTATTTAGATGAACTGTACTTTTTACCACCTCTGGTCAAAACCTGAATAGTTTGTAAAAGATAGAGACTGGGTTTACGCTACCTTATGCTGGCAAGCTCCACTGGTATAAATGTCAACAAGATTGTTTTTAAATCATTGAACTTATAAAGGTCTTGGAAATATTAACACTGCTAGCTGGAGTGTTAGCACATTGGAAATCTTTCAGCATCAGGTATTACTGCCAAGGTGCCTCAGCTAAGATCTTAACGAGTGTCAAAGACACACTGCTGGCAGTGGATCACTCTGTTTTTGCACTAGAAGAGCCAGAGACATCTTAAATTCACCTCAGCCTCTTTGCTCATTCTCTCACATCCTCTATAATTAGCTTCCCTGATCCTTGCTTGATTTGCGTAGAGTTTGCAGATTTTGTTAAGTCTGATGCTGTGCTTCAATGGGTTTATGTTTCTCTAGCTCTCTGTGGTGAATTTTTTTAGTCAAGGCCTTCAGGAAGAATGTGGAGCAGTGCAGTGGTGTAGATCACAGCGCTTGACTTGTCTCTTCCTGCTGCAGGATTTTGAAGAGTGTAGGAGGAAGCAGCTCAGTCTTGTTCATCCCAGAGGAATGCTTGGCCTTTGCCTTCCTCTCAAAACGAGCAAGTATAAGGGTTTCAACAAAACACCAAAAAAACATCAGTTTTTCCGTGTAAATCTGTCGTGGGAATTTGCTTTCTAACCTACAACATCAGACTGATCATAGTAATGAACTAATTATGTAAGGAATAAAACACTTTCTTACTTATTTGTGTGACGATTTTAGTGTTTTATTCCTCTTATAGCACAACAGTTTGCCAATCATTACATTTTTTTATTAATTAAATAATAACACATTGTATGATGTTTATCTGTTTATAGTTATATTTAATGTTATGGAATGTCTACGAAACAAGTTAGTTCCCATTTCCACATACATTATAGCAGCTATAAACAGTCATTCCTTCACCTTTTTTTCTCTCTCTTGAAGTTAATAAGACAAAAAAATGCAGATTGTCATGTTACAGAGAAACCACAAAGCGTAAACTCGTCTGTCTTTAAGAAAACCTAAAGTCTGACTGTTACAAAGTTCTGACACTGGAGACTCCTTCCATAAATCTCCTTACAAAAGACTTATCAGTGATTACAAGAAAACCATATTAATGTTAAGACACGTTTTTTTTAATGTGTTCATGTGGAGCGTGTGCCGTACAAGTCCCCTGTGAACGAGGGACTACTGTCAGAGCTGCTTTTATAGCAAATTAATCAACACCTCCTGACCAATCAGATTCGAGGAATTCAACAGTGACGTGCTATAAAAGAAAATTAGCCAAATAGATAGGCTGCTTCTGAGCAGGCTAGTATTGAGGGGGACGAGAGTGCTTCATGGACACAGATCTTGAACAATAGTCAGTGTCAAAGACTTTACAATGCACTCCAGGTAGAGATCTTTAATCCTTGAGCCAAGCAGAGGGCATATAATTTACAGCTATTGTACACACCAGGAAAAGGAGCACTTGTACAGTGTGAAGGTTAAAGTGTTGCTGGAAAACATTTTTTCCCTGAGATCTCAGGTGTTCATGTTGAGACTACACAAAGCTGTCATTCACTTTCTGCTCCTTAGCTGATCTAAGAGGTGAAAAAACAGACAGGACTGGTGCATTAACCGTGTCTAACATCATTTTCACTTCAACACTGAAAACGCTTTCAGCAGCTCAACTTGTTAAAACTACTAAACAGGCTGCAAATCAAAAAAAAAAAAAAAAAAGCAAGGTTTGTGAGATTCTTGGATTTCCGTCTCACATCCAAAAAAACATCATAAAACCCTTACATCAGTTGTACAACACGTTGTACGATGATACATCCTTTGTCGGTGTTCATGTTCTGTTGCCTGATCATTTCAAACCCATATCTCACCTTATACAGACACCGTGAAAGGTTTGTATGTGCCGTAATGATGGTTGCGTCAACATTCTCATTGTGTGGGCAAATATTAAAGTGCCTAATGATGTGGAGCTGTTACTCGCTGTCATTTCCATGCAGTTACACAAACACAGCCTATTAACTTGATGAATAGCCCGAAAGAACGGATATTACACTGCATCAGGTGTGTGGTGGATGTGTTTCTCAAAATTCCTCGGTATTAGCTCTTTCATGGATCTCGATTAGCTTCAAAAATTAATTTCAATCCATTAGACAAGGTGTAACACAGGTATTAGCATAGAATACACACGTAGCACTATTTGTCTTTGCTCTTCTACACCTGTATACTGAAATCATTTATAATCCCACTAAGAGGACGGGTTCCCTTTTGTGTCTCGTTTCTTCTCAAGAGGGATTCGATGATTGTGGTGCCATTTATCCCTTGTAACTTGCTCAAGAAAATACAAATAACAATGAACAGATTCGTTACAAATATACATATAAATCAATAAAGGGTAATACCAACAGAAATATTCCTTATGACTGTATGTGTGCAAAAACAAACTGGAGTGGCTGGCTGCTTTATGTCTCAGAGCGCCTCACAGATTCATGTCTGTGTTACCTTCTGGCTCTCCCTTTTAGTAATGCTGTCATAGCTAGGCTTGCCAGAGTCCCTGCTTGCACTCTGCACACAGTGTACAACGTCCTAAACCATTACATGACAATTACCATAGCAAATCATGTCTGTTTCTCTCTCTCTCCCTTTCTCTCTCTCTCTATCTCTCTGTCGAGCTACAGATGCTACTCCTGAGATACCAGTGATCCTGACCTTTTCTGCTGTCCAGACCTGCCTGATCCAGCCTGATGCTCTTCTTCTGGTTGGAGTTCTCATCACTTCATAACTTCAACAAAAATAGACTTCATGTGAAAACTATAATGAATTTACTGGTTACACAATTGCACTTTTTGACCATGTAGTACACACTTATAGAAGGGAATTATTTATAATCGCACTATCTGTTATCACCCAGACAAGGATGGGTTCCCTTTTGAGTCTGGTTCCTCTCAAGGTTTCTTCCTCATGATGTCTCAGGGAGTTTTTCCCTTGCCACTCTCGCCTCTGGCTTGCTTACTGGGGATAAATTTTTTTTATTTTAAATTTATATCCTGAATTTATATATTTCTGTAAAGCTGCTTTGTGACAATGTCCATTGTTAAAAGAACTATACAAATAAAATTGAATTGAAAAGCTACTCAAGAATTAGCAAGCACACCAAATGTGGTTAACTAGCATCCATGCCAATGACATGAAGACCTTAAAGACATTCTAAGAATTTCATATTTACTTCAAATTCTTTGTTTATTTAATTAATAATTTACTTTATTTCCGTCTATAATTTGGTTTAACAAACGTGACCTTGTCACTCAATATCACCATATCATTAAAAACAATGGGAGAACTTGGAGAACTTACCATTCTTCTTCTCATGATCTTCAGGAAATTCAGATGATGCAACTTCCTGTGGAACATTTGACTTGTGGGATGTATGTTGTAGGGGTGAATCTGTGAAACATTTGATCACCTGTAATAGACGACAAGTGGAAAAGAGTGTTTCAAGTATATTATTTCATATTAATGTGAAAAGAAATTTATTTTTGAAGTGTTTCAATGATTTTACCCATGTTAAAAATGTGTTTTATGTTTACCTTACATACATATTTGTAATATCACTGGGACACAAACAGCACCCCATTTGAATAATAATGAGAACCATTATGGCCATGAGACATTTCACTGATAAAGTGGATCTGTTTTTAGGGTTCGACCTCTTTATTAAAGCGCCCTTGAAGGATCTGGTGTCACAGCAGCCAATTATTTTCAGAGAGTCTTGTTAGTGTTTCTTTGGGCCAATTTTAAAGAGGCACTTGCTTTGTGAAAAGCTCTTAATTTGGACAGGAGACAACAACCTGCCGTCGCTTTTTGGACCCATAAGACATCACTTGGGAAATCAGCTTGCGTTAGAAAGCAGGAATAGAATATAAAGCAACTGATATAAAGCTGTGTATGAGAGATGTCTCTGTCTTTATTATCGACTTCTGTTTTGTTCCAGTCTAATAGAAATCACATACACACCCTGCTTATTTAAGTGGACAAAATGCACAAGACTCCTACAGCAAGAAAAAAACCTCTTTTTTCTTTCTTTTTTTTTTGGAGTGCAAAAATAACTTACATTTTTCAAGTGCTTTGAAAAGTAAATAAAGACACAACAATATTCCGACAACCTGGGCATGAGTTATTATTAAAGTGCTGTTGATTTTTTTGGCTTTTTTCCCTTCCTATGTCTCAAAATTACACAAGTATATCACTTTAGAGTCTATACTGACCCATGGTTGATTTATCCCCAAAGACACGTTGAGCGGCACATGAAGAAAGTGTGTATCAGACTTTTACTGCCACCTACTGGAGTGTGTGTGACACTGAAGAGGAAGTGTGTAAAGAAGAAATAACTACTTGTAAGAGAAGAGAGCTTAGAAAGAGTGAGAGAGTGCAATGTTTTAAATGTTTTCTAGTTGCTCTTAAAAGAAAAATATTTTATAAGAACAAAAGTAAATTGATTAAGTGAAAAATCTTTTTTGTAATTTTGGACAGAATTATAAACTCCATGAATATTGGCAATAATAAAACAGGAATTAAAAAAACAAGTTGTAATTATAATGGCTCTTCATTGAATTTTAACTACATTTTGAAGGAACTTGTTTCATGGACATTCCACAACTTTAAATGTAACTCTAAATGGATAAAATGTACAATGTTTCATTCTTTAATAACTAAAAAAATCGCTCTGGTATAAGAAGAAGAAAACCCTTCAGGACATGCTGTTAGAGGAAAATAATCCATTTTTTGGTAGTAACTTTACTGCACTGCACTGCACTGCTCCGCTGCTGACTAGTTTCCTAGAGCAGCACATCATGGAGTGTTTTATTCCTTACACAGAGCATATTTCCACAAACCTCGATTTTAAACTCATTCACAAAAGTCGGACAAATCCATACACTCTTTAGTGACCGAAACTCTAAATTGCACACCTTGAGAAAATCAATTAAACCTCTGGAGAGGTTTTTGATTTGGAGGAGTTATCACAGCAGTGTGAGGAGAGACGGCCATTTTCTCCTGAGTTTACTTACTTTTAACATGTTTCAATAAATAAATAAATAAATAAATAAATAGACAGACATGCACAGGACAGGTAAATTGTAATTGGATAGACACTAGCACTCAAAGTATGATGTTCACTGATAGATAAAAAATAAATAAATAAATAAATAAATAAATCTAATGGCTAATAATCAGAGATTTAGAGCTTTTCTACACACTGTGTGTCTGTTTAACGTCAGGCTGGAGAGATGGACCTGACATGCTAATGCGTCAGCTGTGAGGCTAAATAATTAGAAGGTTAAGTCTGCAAAGTAAAAAAAAAACTCTTTCCTTCTCTGATTTCACTGCTCAAGGCCTATCTGTGAAAATATTACACAGGGTTGATTGTATAAAGACCCCGAGGCGCTGTGGCTTATGGCACTGATTGTGTTGTTCCATCGGATTAAAGATATCAGCTTGAGCATGATTACAGATTTATAGCCACACTGTTTTTATTACATCTGTGTCCATCATCGGATAACTCCTATCAGTTTCCTACTGAGGCGAAGGCATCAGATCTGAGGTTTTAGCAACAGTTATGTCACTGTTGAGTGTTTTGCTGCCTTGGATTTTAAAAAAACAACAACAACTTGTCTACTTTAATGTGGCCAAGTTAATTATTAAGAAGTAAAAAAAAATATTGGTGAGTTTATCAGTAGCAAGCAAATGAGCAGACCATGAAAGACATCATTATTTAGATCGGATGACTGAACAGCGCTTTTAGTTAAATAGTCTATTCAGGACATTCCACAACATTAGACATTCCACAACATTAAATGGATTAAAAAAAAAAATGACGTGTCATTCAATAGCAACTTTATTCACCTTGAGTAGCTGATTAAGGTCACGCTGGATCAGGAGCCCATCACATGAACACGAGTGTGACATCGCAGGGAGCCACACACACACACACACATACACACACACACACACACACACACGTTCACACACATTCACACACTTATTAACACCTAGGGGCAGTTTAGAGTCACCTATCCACCTACCAGCATGTCTTTGGGGGATGGGAGGAAACCGGAGAACCCATAAGGAAAGCCACATACACACGGGGAGAACTTGAAAAGTTCCACACAGACATTAACCCAGCTGGGCACCCTGGAGCTGTGAGGCAGCAAGCCATCGCACCGCCTTTGTTATTAAATTAAAAATTTGTAATTGTTGACAAATTGCTGTGGTATAAGAGGAATAAAACACTTCAGATTGATGAAAGAGGTCAGAGGAGAAAGGCCAGACTGGTTTCAGCTTACAGGTAGACTACAGTAACTCAAATAACCACTCTTTACAACCGTGGTGAGCAGAAAAGCATCTCAGGACACACAATAACAGCAGAAGACTATGTCAGGTTCCACTCCCGTCAGCCAAGACCAGGAATCTGAGGCTACAGCTGAAGAAAAAGACCAGCCGATGTGTGAGCCTGTGCTCAGGGTTTTAAAATAAGTTGTGTATTTCTCATCTTCAGGCACTGACCTGTGTCAAATAGAGAAATTCTACAACAACAGAGAGGGAAGTGAAGCGCTGTAAATGTCAGTCCGCCTCCTCGCGGTTTCACGGACACCACAAAGAGGATGATGCATGACAATATTCCTCGTAAATATTTTCCACATGCACTTGGTATTCCTGGTGTGAAGCGTCTATACACACTCTATTATGCAAAAGGGGCAAAAGACTTGGCACTTTCCTCAGCGATAATCAGCATGTGTCAAGTGTCCCTGCTGCTTAAAAATGTAGCTGCTGGTAAAAAAAAGGGCAGCAAAGAGACAGTTATGAATCACGCAGTATGCTGCATGCAAATGGATTAACTGCCTGTTTCACTCCGTGCAGGCGAAAAAAAACCCGCTGCATACAAACCCAGTTAAAAGAGGTATGATGGGTAAGATTCAGAACCAAAGCGGATTTGCTTGAAAGCTTTTATGCAAGATCATGATTTGTCCGCTTGTATGCAAACACTGATTCCAGTTCAGCTTGACTTATTTACGTTCATATTCCAGACTAATGAATGGTTATGAAGCTTTATGTATACTACTGCAGTTTTCTCAAAGTGTCATAAATGTTCTTGTTTTAAAAAAATAAACTGTAATGGTTTCTGTAATGAATTGTGGCCTTTTTTCCCCTCTTCTCTCTTTCACGAGTTATGTAAGGAATAAAACCCTCTGTGTCATTGCTGTTATAGGAAAATAAACAATGACAAAGTGGTGTGATGAAGAGGAGACACTGTTACCACCATAAAGTTGATTATTTTCCTATAACAGAGCGGTGACAACTTTTCTGCTTTCAAGTCAAATATTCATGTAAATAAAAAGTGGGAATATAATCGTAGTAAACAAATTCCTGCTGTTTGCTTTTGTATTTTTATTTCCTGCTGTTGAAAGTGACCCGAGGCATTTTTTCCTGCCGTCATGAATAAATTATTTCTCATTGTCATGAGGGAGTTATTAGCATCTGAGTTACTCCGGCATCCAAACCATTGCCCACGGTTGCTTCTAAACGGATCCGTGCATCACATGACACATCAATTCATTCTTCAGAAATGTTTTTCATGTAATTATGATTGTTGTAATGTAATTATTTATCAGTTTCTTTTATCTGAAGTGTTTACAACAGAATCCAATCCAACAAGCCTCAGGCTAAGCAGTTCAGAGTTAAGAGTTTTGCTCAAGGGCTCAACGCTGATTCTGAGACAGTCCTGGGATTTAAACACAACCTTCCAGAACAATAAAATATAGATGACGTTTAATAGGACTTGTCAGAGAAGTGATACTTCATGATGGTTTCAGGTAATATTGAGTTCCTAACACAGGTACAGCCTATAACCCGGGTATGGTTATGGAGGAAAATGAAGATTGTGAGTTGGTATCGTGATTAGTGGGAGATCCTCAACCAACTTCCACATCCAACCTGAGAGGACGTGATATGTATCTCAGGCTCGTTTCATTTCTCTGGGAGGTGTTGGGGCTCCAAGCGGGTTTATCATGCATAATAAATTTGATCTGGCAGGTTCTCGTTTGATTATCTATGCAACTGACATAGCTAATAAAATCCTGTACACTCTTTAGCATGAGTTTGGTTCCCTCTAGTGGATGTTCAGTGAAATATGATTACGCCGTGTGTGTTTACCGGTGATTTGAAAATGTCCGCCAGCATGTGTTATTCTGCGTTCGACTTTACTCGGACTTGGGAAGTCAGAGCTCAGAATGATGTCATTTTCAACCTCCTTTTGTTCAAGACACAAAGTAAGAAAAAGCTTGGATGCTTCCATGTTTGTCTTTTGTTTGTCCACAAGCTAGCCAGCTAACTGTGATGAGTGATGTGTATTTACTTCCTCAATACAGCAAACTGTTTAGTAAGTGTTATAGATTTAACAGGCTGTTATGTTGAATGATCTAATACAAACAATTGTATATACATCATATACATTATTATTAACAAATTTTTAAAAAGATGTACTTCTGTTTAGTGCTGGTGTTGTTAGGAGCCATGTTGATTTAGTAGTTTCGGAATTCCGAGCTGAGAGGGATAGTTTCGGAATTCCGAGCTGAGAGGGATAGTTTCGGAATTCCGAGCTGAGAGGGATAGTTTCGGAATTCCGAGCTGAGAGGGTGTTTTCTGTGTTTTTTACAGAGGTCAGAGGAATTCTGAGTTACATGCGTAAATTTTCCAGGGAAACATTGCTCAATTTGAGAAATTAAAATCCACGACAGGATTAAAATTAGTGTTATTAGCGTTTTTGTAAATGAACGTTTACTTAATAAGGCTAGCTGAATCTCTTGATTCAAATTGTAGAATAATGTTACTGAAATAATGTTTATCAAATTTGATGCTGCATGTTTTAATAAGAAATCGATTATTTGTACCATCACAAAATGTAGTATGTGTATGAATGATGAAAACTGGCATGATAACAGGCCAATCTGCAATCACAAAGCACTCAGCACACACAACTCTTTGCCAGAATAAGTGGGACAGTCGAGAAAAAAAACGACCACTTTGTTCCAAACTTTATGATGATTTATGGAAATGAAAATCTAATGACGCATTCAAAATGATACAGCACCTGAAGCAACATAGCCTACATTTGCATAAAAAATTGCTTTTCTGGAGGCTTTTTAGAAACACACAGCAATAAAAGGTTGTGCTTTTGAGACTTCGCTCTGGTTCTTGACACTCGTATGTGGAGCGAGTTTTCCAAAAATGTGCCGCTTTTAAACAACAGTGACTTTTGAAGGTGACTTGCATGCAGGCTTTAATAGGAGCTAACTGGATATCTTCTTATGATAATATGCAAGTGCTTTCGCATGCTATTTTCAGGAACCAAGTCTGCTTAATTCTTCTCATTTACGCTGAGGTTCAAGGCTCAAACGTCAGTCATGAGGAGCAGGTACTTCCTGTCTCTACAGGTTTGGCTGGCAGAGTTGCCACGTGTTACCTACATGAAATACAAAAGAGGTGGATTCGCTCCAGTCCTGGAAGGCATCAATGCTTCACACTTCATCCCACCTGATTCAATTCATCAGCTAATTAGCAAGATCTTAATGAGCCAAATGAGGGAAAGTATGAGACTCTGAGGTAGTTCCAGGAGTGGAGTTTGCACAATGGATGTGATTATGTGCAAAGATTTTCACCAGTGTGCATGAATTTATTCTGATTGCGGATTCAAAATGAATTGTTTGTATATATTTTTTATTATTAACGTATCATCAGTCTGCATTTAATGCAACATAGCTAAGGAGTGACAGAGACAATTTCAGAAAAATTCATCTGCAAGTGTCCGATCAGGAACGTAAATGAATGCTGATCCTCGCTTGACAGGAGAAGAAGGAAAGACAAAGTGGGCCTGGATAATTAATCATTTTAATGGACCTGCATTCGCCAACGTCTTCACTTCCCTTTAATTAAGCGGCTTGGCTGGAGCGCTGAAGAATGAACTGATACCTCGGAAATCAATCAAAAAGGGGAAGGAATATCAATAATGATAATAAGCCCTGGTTTTGCTGGCCTTGAGATACATTTGCATCAGAATCTCAGTGGGATCATGCCTGACACTTTAACCTTCATGCTGTATTCACCTCATAGCAAAGCGTGTCCTGTTGACTCAGACTGTCTCTTACGATTTTATAGCAATACACTTATCAAATTTACAAGTTATATTACCTTTGGTTATTATTTACGGAAATAGAACACTAAAAGCTTCTGCATTTCAGCTGTATGTGTGTATACAAAAAAATTGGTAAATGAATAGTAATAAATGTAATGATTTAGAATATTGTTTTGCAGAACTTGTTTCACTTGTTCCACAATATTAAAGTAACAATAAATGGATAAAATGTATGATGTGTCATGCTTTAATTAATAAAAAAAAGAACTCATTGGCAAATTACTGTGGTATAAGAGGAATAAAACACTTTCCAGGGGATGTGCTATTACAGGAAACTAATCAGTTTCTGGATGGGAACGGTAACTCTGTTTCATCACACCACCCCGGCGTTGATTATTTCCCAATAACAGCGTGTTTTATTGCTTAGCTCTGAAATGGGAAATGGCAGCTCAGTGGTTAAAATCTTGTACTAATATCAGTATTGGAACATCTAGAATAAGTGCTTTTTATTATTTGCTTCTCTCAAAGGTTCTCAAGAAACCTGTGATGAATAATTTTTCAAATAGTTTTTTTAATGGCTGTCGATTATAACACAAAGGATGAGATCGAGTTTTAGAGTTGACATGTAGCATGTGTTAACTGAAATAAAAAGGCTTGTTATATAGTTATAGCTCCATGGCTCTGGTAATTTAGATGCAAATTAGTTCTTTCTGCCAAAGCAGAGAATGGCAACTGTTACGTATGTCCACGACAAGTGATAATTACAGCTATGTCTGTAATAAAAAGGCTGAACAACAATAAGCAGCACCAATCTCATTAACACTGGTGTGCAGGCATCAGGCCCACACAGTCAGCGCACAACACACTCCAGCACGGCTAATTAGAAAAGGGATCTGGGAACACGCGCTGTGGCGCAGGAACCCGAGTCTTCCCCACGCTCTTTACAGTTCGGCATAGACTCATAACAAAGTGCAACATCATTTACACCAAGCGTTTCTCACAGCGACCGGGTGATTGAATTGATTTATTTCACATCAACATGGTCTTACTTTGCCTGAAAGTTTCAGTTTAGATTAGACACAAACAAAGAGCTGGTTAAAATGAAGACCTTCTACTAGCAGACATGGCCAAACTTTTGACTGGTATAAATTCTATACACCACATGCAGAGAAGGTGTAGCTTGGCACTCTGTTCGCTAATTAGCTTTAATGTTAATCTGTTGCAATGTTAATCTGCTGCTGAAGCCGCAATTAAATCTGGTGTAGATGTAGCAGAGTTATTACTTGTGAAGGCAGAAATGATCAAATTAAAATGTCAATCAAAAGCTAGGCATAGTGCACAAATTTGGCTAGCTAGCTCCCTTATGGAAAAACTGCAACAAAAACAAGTTAATCATGTGTTAAAAAAAACATATAAAAAAATAGTGTTTAAAAAAAAGCATGAAAATGAATGAATTATGTTTAAAAAAAAATCATGTGATAATACTTGAATCAAGTGTAAATATCATGTGAGAATCAATGAATCATGTGTAAAAAAATAAATATAAAATTATTCATGTAAAAAACAAGTGTGAAAACATACACGAACTGTCAGCCCCGGAGGTGCGAGGTAAACATGCTAACTACTAAGCCACCGTGCCTTAATAATAGAAAACCTGTAAAAATAAATGCATCATTTGAAATAAATTACACGTGAACATAATTGTGGTGTAAAAACTTATGTGAAAAAAACTCACGTGTGAAAATAAGTAAATCTATAAATAAATATGTGTGAAAAATTAAAACAGTGGCAAAGTCTCTTCCATTAAAGTAGGCTGGTGTATGGAGAAGCTAAAAGCTTTTTTCTGACTCTGAAATGAAAACAGCAAAAAAGGAAATTTCACTCATGACAGAAGAGAGACGAAAGAGAGTCAAAAAATCTTCAGTAACATATACAGAAGTATTGCATGAACGCCTCCTGATAAATTTCTCTTCTCACAAATGCATTAATGGGAAATTACAGAGAAGGAGCTGGTTTCAGTGTGTGTGTGTGTGTGTGTGTGTGTGTGTGTGTGTGAGTGTCATGGCGTGATGGATGAGTTTGGACAGACGAGTACGAGCGCTGACATACGGCATTAGGATCAGAGCAGCAGCACACCAGAGACATAACTATAATACTCTCTCTCTCTCTCTCTCTCTCTCTCTCTCTCTCTCCGTCAGTACTGTGTGAGGTCAGAGAGAAAATCCATCAGGATAGCGTCAAGCTGAATGATCGTATGAAACAAACCTCGAGGATGCTGTAAGGACAATACACAACGCACTGAGGACAGCATTACCTGCGTGACAGCAATTAACACAGGGATTTTAGAGTGTACACGTGTTACCGTTATCTATCAGTGTAATGATTTAAAAAATGAAGAGCTCAGTTTTAGGAATAAACCACCACAAGACGTGCTGCTGTCATTACACATTTTATCATAAAAACACACTGTAATCCGTTTATAGTTCAATTTAATATCCACGAAACAATTTAGTTCCTGTTTTTACTTACATTATAGCAGCTATAAACAGTCATTCCCTCATTAGCCTCGCTTTTATTCTCTTGAAGGCAAAAAATACACTGCTTTTCTTATTATTGAGAATCCTTAAACTCCTCTGTCCCGAAGATGTCAGAATACTTAAAGTTACAGCTTTACGCTGACACTGGAGACTCCTTCCATAAGTTCAATAAACACCTCCTTACAGAACAATTTCCCATATCAAAGATTACACACCTTATTAATCTATTAATGTGGCCGTACAAGTACAAGTCTGTTGCTATAGAGCTGTTACTATAGAAATGAGAACGTATTAGAACGAGCGTATTGATTGTGATTTGCAGCTGCACTACTGTCAGAGCTGCTGTTATAGAAAAGTAATCAACATCTTCTAACCAGTCAAGAATTTCACAGCACTATGGTTTGATATCTGTATCCCATAAGGGAGAAAACCGATCGAGAAAACAGCGCTTAAAGCTTCCAAGTATTTTCAAAATTCTCCTCCAAACTCCACCACTGTACAAACTTTGCATTCTGAAGGAAACAGAACAGCTTGTCCTGCTTAACCGGAGTCGAAAACCTCCTGATCTTCAGGAACATCAAACAAACAAAGCATTCATTAGTGCTATACCCAAGCGCATCCACTTCCAAATTTACCCAAAGTGTCTCATGGGAAAAGTGTTTTGGCAGAAAACGTGTATCTCGTTTGTCAGGATAAGCGGCGGGAAATTAAAACAAACACTTAATCAGGGAAAATGCAATGCAAATAAAGTCTAATTGAAACTGCCTCGATAACTTTTCATTTCCATAAACACCTCAGCTGCAGATATGATGTACCGTCTCAGAGGACACGGCAAAAAGCTTTGCTCAAAAATCACTCATGCGAAATTTATCACCGCGTGAAATAAAACCTATAACAAGGTCTGAACAGAACATGTTCTATCGTTCTTCCCTGCTTCTTCTCATGGTTTCTAACACGGTCAGGCCATCTGATAGCTTCATCTGCACCACACTCACCTAAAGCTCTCTCCCTTAACACAGAGCTCATTACAATCCAACACAATCCACTCTCGGTCCTGTCTCATTACCACACGACCTGGGAAATTACTGACCAGTTCCAAAGTGAACATTATACAAGCAGCACAGTGATAAGGGCTCACTATGGGCAGTATTCAGAGTTGAGCTGCGTGAGCATAGTGAGGATTTAAGCCGCAAATTCGAATCCTCATGATGCCACAGCCATCCGTGGCCGGGAGCCAAGGAAGCAAAATTGCTTTCTGGGTGGGAGGGATGTTGTAACCCCCCCCGTCAATCAGAGCAACACCAGCCACTCATGAGTGTCTGTGAGCTTATGTATGAGGAAGAGGGCGGATAGCGCTCTCCTTCAACTTAGGTACGCAAGTTAGTTATGCTGTATTTTAGAGGAGATTTTAGAGGAAGTATGTGTTAGCCACTTCTCTCCCTGGTGATAGAGGAGAGCTGGCTGGTGGGTGGGAATTGGCAGGTGATTAAATTGGGGAGAAAAATGGGGGAAATAAAGGTCCAATACCAACATCCGATACCAGGTGATGTAAGCCTAATGTATGCTGTTGTGACAGCGAACAGATGACACAATATAACAATCACGATCTGTACGTATTTCACGATCTCCCGGAATGGGCTCCAGATTGACTGCAACCCTGACCAGGATAAAGCACTTACTGAATATGAATAAATGAATTTAGTTTAGTTACTAATTCACCACCACATCTGAGCCTGTGTTCTTCCCCTATTTATGTCCAATGCTGCCCTCATCACAGCTCCACTACTTCATTAGATCACCATCAATGCACTTCTAATGCAAACTAATGAGCTTTTAATTACTGCTTCATACCTAAGGGGAGACAACAGCGATGGAGAGCTGTTGCAGGAGACTGGCATTTCCTGTGTTAAGAGACGACTTATGACTGTAAAGACGCAGCCTGGAGAGGACTCTTTGTGTTATTCTTAGTGAAATAAGTAGAAAATAGCAGTTACGTTATTCTCTTCTTTACATGCTTGATTGACCAATGGAGATGACTACTGGCTAATCTAGTAACAAACATGCTCCACGCTTAATATTCTTACTACACCATGAAAAAGAGGAGGCACCAGCTGTTTCTCATTGTAAGCCACTTTACAATCACTCACACCACTGCTCCATTAATGTTTCAGGTCAGCATGGAATCTGTGCCGTTTGCCGTGAGAGATCTGTACGACTGGTGGAGTGTGAAAGCTGCTTTCTATCCTGAGAGTGGTCCAGAGAACTGAGCTCTCGTCTACATGAAAACGGTGGTTTTGGGGCTCGCTTCAGCCAAACCATATCTGAGGATCATGGTGAGAAGATCATGGAGAAAAAATAAAGCAAAGAAGAACCAGCCTCTCAGATGGATGCCATCTCCATGTGTGGCAAATTCTTCAAGCCGTGATATTGTGTGATGATACGCACCGCATACAGAAAAAGCCTGTGAGCTATGAGTCTCATCCATTTTGTCAGGACTGACGAGTTAGCAGCAGTTGGGGAAGGAGCTACACTTAATAAATCAAACCTGACAAGTCCTCCTGCACACGTTTTTACTCACTTTGCACTTTTTCTCTCCTCTCTGATGGGAATTAAGCACCTGGCTGATCCATGAAATTCCTGGGATCACTGCAGCAAGAAATGGACGGATTGAGGACACAGAATTCCAACTTTAACAATGTGTATGGACAGGTAATCTGCTTGTCCTGGGCACCTCGGCTACTGATTTGTCCACTACAGTACTCTTCAGTAGGTCTTCAGCAATCTATTTGCATTTAAAACTATTATAAAGCGCTTATTTACGAATCCAAAATATGAACCTATTGAATGATTGTCATAGCTTAAACCGGTACTTAAATTTGCATTTATAACACTGTTGTAACACACTTTTCTCCAAGTGTCATGAACATGTTGGACAAGATAAGAACAAATAATTACAATATAAATCATAATCACTCAAATCGCAACGTAAATTCAGCTTCTTCTCTCTGTCATGAAAGGTCGAAGTCAAATAACAGCTCTAAAGTCACTTCACAAGTTTTGACATAAGCCTTCAATTCTTCAGCATCGCTCTAAAAATATTTCTGCAATGCTTATGATTGTTATAATGGAATTTCAAATGAAATGTTACTCGACAGACCAATTAAGAACTTTCTGCTTTGTTATTGTCAGAAGCAGAACATTTCATTTCACTGCACATCGGGGTTGATTAAATCCAAATAAACACGTACATAAATAAGGCATGAAGTCGTCAGCGCAGATCGGTTTGAGGGAGTTTATTTCTTTGTTTGAGCTGTTTGAGAAACATAATTGCATTTAAATTGGAGAGAAAGAATCATTTTACGCATCCTTCTGAAAACTTCTTAAAGCCAAATATAAACAGTTGAGTGTTTAATATTCGGAGACATGTCCTTATTTATACACCAACGACCAATTAAACTCGCTGACAGTAATCATAACATACAGATTGCCATCACGACAAAAACAATGTGAGAGAGATAATGATGTTACTCTGCTTGTCGCAGCAAATGGGTTTATTATTATTATTATTATTATTATTATTATTATTATGCTTCTACATAATTTCCACAGTTTCCTACAGAAAATATTGCTTATTAAAGATTTTTCATATCCTACACGTCAGCTTTATTCACACACTCCACTCTGGCTGGAGTTAATTGACAGCCCGCTGAGACTAAGTACCTAAAAAGGTCAGAGTTTCTTTCAGTAACTAATTTGTCCAGCCTCTGGTGTAAAGGTCGAAGTGCCACCTCATAGATCTCACACAGTGCTTCAAATGACGGACACACTCAGAGCTCGATGGTGTTTCATTTCTGGAAAATCAAAGGATACAGTGCTGGACCGAGAAGAAGAATGACAAGAATGAGTTAAAGGTACAAGAGATAAACAAGTCACAACGGCTGAACATCCCTGCAGCAACTCCACTTAAAAGTAAAACGCAATAGTCAAATTTATTCACAAAAATCTCACAAATCCATGTACACTTTAGTGACTGAAACTCTCAAAAGACTGAAATTGCACACCTTGAGAAAATCAATTAAACCCCTGGCGCTGTTTCTGATCTGGAGAAATTATCACAGCGGTGTGAAGAGAGATGGTTCGCCATTTTCTCCTGAGTGGACAGGTTTTTAACATGACGGCTTTCTTTAAAAAAAAAAGCAAGCACAGGACAGGTAAATTATAAATGGACAGAAACTCACTCACGCTCTACATCACGTGTTCATAATAAGGAAGATCATAAAGAAGGCCTGCAGAATGGGAGTAATTTCCCGGGGCAACCGGTAACCGTTTCATCCAGTGTGAAATATGAATCAGCTCATAAAACGAACGAATCATTTGGCTTCGGTGAAATGATGCACTGAAAAAGATCTGAGAGATCGCTGAGCAATCAGAAATATGACCTTCAAAGTCCTGTTCGAAATCATCTTTGGCTTAAGCAAGCTCTTTTTCACTTAGTTTGAAAGGAATAAAACTCATCAGGACGTGCTGTTATGGGAAAATAATGAACGACGAGGTGGTGTGATGAAGTGGAGTTACTGTTACCATGCCGAAGTTGATTATTTTCCTATGACAGCACACCCTGAAGCGTTTTATTCCACTTATACCACAGCAGATTGTCAACAATTACATTGTTTTAGTAATTTTTAATCCGTTTATAGTTACATTTAATGTTGTGGAACATTCGTGAAACAAGTTAGTTTCTGTTCTCACTTGTAAACAGTCGTTCCTTCTCCCTTTTTTCTCAGCTTTTTTTTTTTTTACAGCTTGTCATGTTACCGAGAAACCACGAAGTGTAAACTCTTCCTGATGTTGGAAAAGTTACATTTTTACGTCTGACTGTTACAAAGCACTGACACTGGAGACTCCTTCCATAAATGTTAATTAAACATCTCCTTTCAGAAAACTTCATATCAACAATGAAATCTTTCTTTAATCCGGGTCTGTGTAAGTACTATAGAAACAATAAACACATTACTTTATATGAGCAATATTATTACATTACAGTAATAAAAATGCAACTTGTTAATAAATACTTTATTACCAAACCTTAATGTATTAATTAATATAACTTCCATATCAATTAACTTTATAGGGCCATGAACAGATATTGTAATAATCATTAAATATAGTACTATAAAAAGTTTATTACTGAACCATAACGTGGTTCATAACATGTTACCTTTATTATTAGTAGTATTATTAGTATTATTATATCATTTATTTAACATTTTCATTCAGTTACAGTGCCAGAGCTTGCTTGCTGTTCACAACCAATTTAACTCCTGTCATTAACCATTCATTATATAGACATTAGCTTCCTGCACATTTGTCACATTATGGGACGTGGATAACAGCACTAGCCTGATTAATATAAATATTCTAATCTTATAAAAGCAAAGCCTTTCAGACAAACTTGTACTGAGACACGAGTGGAGAGTTGGGAGATTTAATAAAAACTCCCTGCATCATAAAAAGGCTTTCAGAAGCTCAGCTTATTAGAACCATTACACCGCTACAGAATAACGAGGATGCGAGATTAGGGGATTTCTGTACATCTGTCTACTGAAGCACAGTTCTTTTCATTTTCACTTTCAAAAACAGCGTCAGAAGATGTCTCATAAAGAAAAAAGAAAAAAGCCTTCTTCATTAAAGCGTGTTGAAGCATTGTTGGCTAAAAGAAGACATCAGACTGGATCTTGAGCAGCACTCATGACATGGTGTAGATTTTTGATGAGCTTATTAACAGAAGTGACATGATGACAAAGCCGTGTCTCAGCTTACGCTCAGGATGTGTGCGGAGCTGTCATGATGATGCTCGTAACTCTTTGACGTTGTCTTTATGTTTGTAAATATTAAAGTGTGTAACGATGTGGAGTTGTTATTCGCGTTTATTTCCACGCAACCTGTTAACTTCATGATGTGCTGTGATGAATAGATGTTGCTTCACCTCACAGCTTTTGCGCTGCTACTCTACTTTATGTGTGAACTTTGCTTTTTTTTTTTTTTAAAGAATATTTACAGCCTCTTGGAGTTGTTCTGCCGTGAATTATTTATGTCTCACATTCAAATGGACAAAGTCACTGCAGTGGATCAGCTAATATTTAAATGCCAGGATGCTGAAATGTGACATGTGACTTCTGAACGTGATTTTTTTTGTTGTTGTTTTTGTTTTTTCTAAGACCACACTCACACGCTAGTTAGTATTCTTAGATGGTAAATTTCTGTCTACAACCCATTAATCAAATCATATGATCATATTCCAGATTACATGTTCTACTTCTTCATTACAGATCTTGCTTATGTAAAGCATTATACATTATCTTTTAGAAAATCTTGTTAATGTTTTTTTTTTTGGCCCACTTTTATATTGGCACCATCTTGATAAAGATTACTAAATTATAAAATATAGCAGCGCTACTACCACAGTCATAAATCTAATCTAAAGGGAGGCTTTGTGTGAATATGAGACATCACTGGGGAAATTATCCCTGCACAGAAAGCAGGAGTGAAACTGAGCCTTTAATGCAAAGCCATAAAAAATACTCTACAGGACATGTAAATCTGGAACTCTTAACTTGTACGATTCTGATTTACACACACTGAAGGCAGCTCGGGGGGAAAATGATTGACACATCACACATCTATGTTTACTTTATGACTGTATGACGACTTTGGTTCCTATCTGACAAGAAAAAAAAGTTTGTTCTCACACACTGCACATTTAGCTCAATTGTCTCTGAATTACAGTGAAATAAAAATGACTTTATTTAATAAAGAACTCATTGCAGGAGGTTTGAAAAGCGAGGAAAGGCAGATGAGAGCATCAGCCATCAAAATAATGTGTCACTGATATAAATTATATAATAAAATAAACACCCTGGACTTTTACTGCCACCTAGTGTGTGTGTGAGACACTGAGGAGGAAATGCTGAATGATAGTGAGGGTTGTGTAGTATTGAGCACACTCAACTCTAAAATTATTGGCACCCCGTATAACAAAGCAATATTTCAAATACATAAAATTGGTGTATGTTTTGGGTTTAAGCACAAAGGGACTTACTTTTGGAAACAATCTTTCCTTTTTTTAGTGCATTTTATCCTGTAAAACTGTTTTTTGTTTCATTTATTTATTTGTTGAGGACCTCAGATCCTCTGCCAACATTTTAAGCTCCTTTATACTGTTATGTTCTGAAATCTGCAGACTGAAAAAATCCTAAAGTCTGTCCACTCCAAGAATTAAATATACCGTGTATTTCTGAAACTGAGCTTTTTTATTTCTTCCATGAATCTTTCTATCAATTTTTTCAGACTTTTAAAGTGTAATTATTGTCTTAATTGTGTATGATGGTGTTTGTAGCACTTTATGTATTTCTTTATATCCATTTGCTGATATTTATAAACTTATTTTATATACTATAAATCTCCATTGGCATGGTAACTGCATGCTTCAGTTGCCCAAAAATACCCAGCCCACCCATGACTTACCAACAGTGATATGATTTTGTTGGTCTAGTGGATTAAGCGAAGCGGCCAGAGCTTGTACATGACAGAATCACTTTCTTTTCAGTTGTCAGCTGAGTGGGAAGCTGCGAAGACAGTTAAAAACGGGGACAGTTATTTAAAAAGCAACTTCACCACCTCATTTTCATCATATCTTAACAGGCATCATGTAAATTAACTTTTATACCACAGCACGGTTGAATTCGCACATCTGATTGGTCAGAAGGAGTGCATTATTTAGTGCATTATTAGGACTTCCAGCTGTAACATAAACAATAGGTTTATATTAATGCACTTGTTCTAATGTGGTGTTGTTTCTATAGTAACAGCTCTTTCACAAGGACGCTCTACATAATCTAAGACTAATAATAAACAGATTTGAAAAAAATATGTTGTTTAACAAAGAAAAATGTATAATCGTTGATGTGGTGTTTTTTTTGTTGTTAGGAGAGATTTATTTAACATTTCTGGAAGGAGTCGCTAGTGTCAGTGCTTTGTAACCGTCATGGTGCTTTGTAAAGTTTCCCACAGGAAAGTCTTTCAGACAGAGGAGTTTACACTTTCTGTTTTTTCAGTAAAATGACAAGTTGTGTTTGTTGAGAGAGAGAGAGAGAGAGAGAGAGAGAGAGATGCTCATATTATAGCTATAATGTAAGTGATAACAGGAAAGAACTTGTCTCGCAGACATTCCACAACATCAAATGTACCTATAAACCATTAAAAAAGTGTGATATGTCTAAAAACATAATAAAAAATAAAGGACTATATATAATACATAGCATCTTCTCTGTGAAACTTTGTATTTTTCTAATTTATTAAATCAAAATTAATTTGATTAAAAATCATTCTATGCGAGGATGAGTCACATGTTATGTAACTTGCGGATTTGCTGAGTTGATTATTTCAGTGTAAATCCTTACTTACGTCAGAAGACAAACTTAACCCAAAGGTCAGACTAACAGCGAAACCTAATCTTTTAAGTCACCTACACGCACCTCTCTTCATCTGTCCAGTGGAAAGCCACCTGTAACGACACATCATGAATAGGAAACAAAGAACTGATGTCATCACAAGATCACATTCATCCACACTGATATACCACGGCTTGGAATTTATATTGAGTGAAAAGTGTCAAAAAGTATAATTTATCGCCATCACCCATAGAGAGAGTTGTTTTATATGGAGGGAATAGAGAGCTTGCTGGCCGTTTGAGCCACAAGAACAGATCTGAAGTTTTCTCTATTTTCTCTAAGGAAGGTTTAATGGGTTGCAGTGGTAGCACTGAAATTAATTAGTACTATACAGGATGATTAAAATTACGTTAACACTTACATGACACCACAACACTGTAACACTGAAAGACCTCCATCCGTGCCGCAAGGTTTGGAAAACTATGGAATAATATTTGCTATAAGAAATAAGAAATTTCTTATAGCAAAGAATATACTGTAAGAAATATTTGCCCAGTAAGTTTTAACGTTCTTCGAATTACCCAGTATTGTGTGTCACACATGGAGGAACAGCATTACAGTTAACTGTGTTTATTTCTGTGGATCTTTTTATGATATGATAGAGCAATATATAATTATATGTGTAATATAAGCTGAAGATTTTCCATCATCACAAGAGGAGCCAGGGAGATTTGTCTGCAAATGTCAGCAGATCCACTAAATCAGGTGCTGGTGAAAAACAAGGCCATGAAAAAAGACTGAAATGTCAAGGTTAAGCAGTTGAGGTTTAAAAGTGGTGCACCAGGATTTAGACTCACAACAATATGCTCAAAAAAACTTAACAGTTAAACTATCAGTGTCAGGTTCGAGTCAGATTTTACAGAATACAAAGAATCGCTTTATAATTCTGGTGACAGCTAAATTACAACTCACAGATCAAAACCTGGGGTTCAGGTGCTCAGGTCCAGGAATAATTCCTGTAAGAAAGAGCAGAAATAGGAAAAGGGAACAGAAATTACTTGGTTATCGTCAGCTGGGGTGGACAAATCAGTAGCCCAGGCACCTGGGACAAGAAGAAGAAGAAGAAGAAGAAGAAGAAGAAGAAGAAGAAGAAGAAATTGTTTTTATACAGCACTTGTCATACGTGTGGTAGCTCAAAGTGCTGTATAATCAATTAATAATAAAATTAAATGTTAAAAAGTAATGAAACATGGAAAAAAACGCACTAACAATGTAACAATTTTTAAAGGAATTTTAAAATAATTACATTTAAAAAAGATAAATACCAAAACAGAGGAAATACTTTCAATTCATTACCAAATTAAAAAGAAAGCAGATTTTTGTGCTTGGGCTATTATTTTTATTTTATTTAAATTTTTTTAATATATTATTGCCCTGTGATAGAACAGGTTCAACAACCAAGAAAAGAAATGACCTTTCTGGGATTCTTCTGGGCCAAAACATAGGACCAGGCAGCATGTTAGAGCTTTCACTTGCCCGATGGACTAGCTAATGAATTTATTATTAATATACTGCATCAGTATAATTTCTTTTACAGTAAAGGAGTTTTCAAAGTTATAATAATAATAGAAGTGTGAGCAGGAAACCTCACCATTCTTATTATTTAAGACAATTTTCCATGACACTCTTCCTTGCCAATGTAATCAGCCAGTATTTATACCCTAATTTAATTTTTACATTTGTTTAACTGTGCTAAATCCCTTAATTTTATATTTTTGAGAAATAGCAGCTGGCATAATGTTCCAGGATTCATGTCCCTCTGTCAAAGATGCTGCATAAAATCATTGAGCCAAACGATCCGTGACCCAAACTATCACCTTACCACTTGCGTTAGAATTTAAAAACTTCTGGATTTATTCATCGAGCAGACGGTGTATAAAAGGTGTTGGTGAACCACGGCAACACAGGTACAGTGGCAAATTTAGACAAAACTCTTCTTACATTCTACAGTCATGAACAAGACCAAAGGTACTGTATCTACTCTACTCTATCTTCATTCTCTAATACTGAAATATCAGAATGAAATCTAGGTATGTATATATGGCTTTATTTATAAATTGCTTGATGAAATTGGGCTTATACCACAGTGCAGTTGAATTCTCGAATCTGATTGGTCAAACAGCACTGAACACTGCAAAATCTTCAGCACAGAGGAGTTTATACTTTCCAGATTCGTACTCTTTTTAAATGAAAAAGAAAGAGAAAAGAGAGCCTGGTGAGGGAACGATTGTTTATAGCTTCTTTAACGTACATGATAACAGGAACTACTTTGTTTTGTGGTTGTTCCACAGCATTAAATGTAACTATAAACTGATGAAAGCATTATGTGTCAGTAATAAAACCAAACAAATAAAATTAATTTTAAAAAGTGTAATCCTCAGCAAAATGCTGTTGTATAAGAGGAATAACACACTTCAGGAGGTGCTGTTATAGGAAAATAATCAACTCCATCCCAATATTGATTATTTTCCTATAACAGCACATCACAGTGTTTACACTGTGTAACACTGCAGATCTACACCTGTAACAAACTTTTCTAAATCATAGTTTTGGCTTTGTGCTGCAGTTCTTCAGGTGTGGATGGGGATCTTGTTATGTTCTGTAAACGGATTACTGGGTTTGGCTCTGGACTGCTCCGATCGTGATCCTACAGGAGCACGATGCTCAATTTCTGTAGAGAAACTTCTTGATCGAGCCATCCAGCATGCTGAGCTCATCTACCGCATCTCAGATGAGGCCAGAACACTGTTTGTGAGTAAATACACCCAAGGTTAAATTGATATATAGGATCTGAAGGAGCTCTGTCTGGGCAGAGCTTCGTCATGATTACTACTATCATTATGTCCTGATATGAATGAAAATTTTTTTAATCAAATTTCTATGAGAGGTTCTTCAATACTGAATCTCTCAAAACTCTTAATGTTTCTTGTGTAGAACTTTATAACAGAGTGTTTCCTTTTCAAAGTTCCAAGTAGAACCATTTTAGGAAGCTAAACTTTAACCCTAAACTATTCAAAGAACCCTGTGAAGAACCCTTGCTAAGAGTGTAATACCAGAGTTCAGCTCTGCATGCTGTTCACATAAACCAAAGATAAGATAAGCAAAATACTACTTTTTTATATTTTGAGAAATAGAACTAACTTAGTTTGATAGAAAATATCAGGGACAGGTGCAATCGAAAATAATAACCGTGGGAGCGGGTGACTGTTGGACTGGTTAGCATTGCAGGACTGGGAGTGCGATTCAAAAAACTGTCCCACTCCCACCTGTAGTTAGCATGTTTATATTAGTAAATGTATTAGATTGTATTTTTTTTTTAATCACAAATACTTCTCATGTCAGAAAACAGTTTATGCGCAATGGTAGCTCAGTGATTACACACAAAACAGAAGAGGACCTAGTGCAGAACCTTGAGGAACCTCATATTTGTCCATTGTATGTTCAGAAGAATCATTATTTATACTGAAAAACTGGTGACGATTGGTCAACTAGGACCTAAACTAAGCTAGAGTCTGTGTTAGTGACCAGACTCCGAGGGTTCTGATTTCAAATCCCAGGACTGCCAGTAAGCCAGACTCTTATGCAGGGCTCTTAAAACTGCCTGCTCAGATCTATCCTCAGATTGCTTTCTGCCTTTGCTAAATGTGTATCAAGTATCAACAGCTTATTGATTTGCAGGAGGAGATGTTCATCCCTTTCTCAATATCCACTCATCAAGGCCATGGAGGCAACTCTTGCACATCCAATCTTGTGCATGTCCCTACATCCACAATCGAAATTCAACAAATTTCAGTAGGTTCCACTATTTTAAAAAGAGTTCTGCATTGTTTTTTAAGTAACCCGTCTATGAGAGACGTTTGAGTTAGTCCGACAGCATTAAAGATGTTTTAAGGGACTTGCTGAGAAAATCTGTGGGTTCTTCATTGTTGCAGGATAAATGGCTCCTCCACTCGATCTTGATTCTGGTTCAGTTCTGGATCAATCCCCTGGCTGACCTGCAGGATTCTCTCGACATGTACGACAACGCCCCCAGCTCCCTCCTCAGCAAGGCCAGGTGGATGTCAACCAAGCTGATGAACCTTAAGCAGGGAGTGCTTGTCCTTATGACTAAGGTACATTCAAGGATCCTGGGGATATTTTCCCTGATGTCCCAAAGCACCTTTTGACCAAATGTAACCAAAGCAGCTGAAATTCTACATTCTTTAACTGTTTCACTTGTGTGCACAGATGCTGGATGAAGGAAGTCTGGAGCTGGAAAATAATGAGAGTGTTACACGCCACATTGTTGCTCCTGCCAAGGCAGAGCACATGCTGAGGGACTACACGGTGTTGTCCTGCTTTAAAAAGGATGCTCATAAGATGGAGACATTTCTAAAACTGCTTAGATGCCGCCAAACAGATAAGCTGAGCTGCTCCCTTTTCTAGCCATGTGAAAAGATCTATGGTGGGCTTTCCAGGAAATGGAATTTCACATAGATAAACCTAGATAAATATTTTAAATTCTGGAAAAATCCTATACATGCACAATAAAGACAATACATCTTTTTTGCAAATTTATTTTAGAATGAATGCCTGTCTATTTGTATTTTTTGCTGTGCTATTCCTGCACTAAGCTAAAATGACTAAAAATCAACGAAAAGAATGTTGACTTCATGTTTCTATATCACATGCATTTATTTTCAAATAAAAAATAGAATGGTTTCAACTTCAACACTTGTATTTATAGGCAATTTTGCAATCAGTAATGATCAGGTAGGAGAAAACTTTCAGTGAATTGGCATTCATGTTGATTTGCAGCTAATCAAGTCAAAATGAGCCACAGTTACTTGCAAAAAAAATAGCAAAGAAGTAAAACACTAAATAATATATCCAATTCAAGGAAGTAACTTTTTTAAGTAAAGACAACTGAAACATTTAATTAGGAAAATACACAACCTTCAAAAAGTGAGATTTGGGCTCCTGTCAGTCTTTAACGTTATTCATTATTTAATTAATTATTAATTAAGAAAATTATTTGAAATCCAAACTTTTAAACAGTAAGTTACAATGGAAAGTCAGTTGATATATATGTTTATGTGTGAAGATTAGCTAACTACACTGCAGTTATTTCCCAAACATAACATGCATATTAAAAACAGGAGAGGCACTAGTGCAGAGCCCTGAGGAACACCGTATTTGTCGTTTGTATATTCAGAACAAACATATACTGACAAACTGGTAATGATTGGTCAGCTTGATCCTAAACAGTGATGCCTATTCAGTCTTCAATCATGTTCTATTGTTTCAAAGCAGCACTCTGTTCTAGGCCATGGGTTCCCAACCCTGGTCCTGGAGAAGCCCCTCTCCAGCACATTTTAGCATTTTTCCTGCTCTAACTCACCCAATTCAACTCATCAGCTAATTAACAGCCCTTCCTGAGATAGACAGGGGGTTCTCCAGGTACTCCAGCCATCTACGTCACATTTGCACATTGTCCACCAAATCTTCAGTACTAACTACCTCAAAACCAGGATTGTTGATGCCTTGTTGTCCATGCTGGTGAAGTACAAGATCTTTGTTTGGTTCATTTAGATAGCAGCTGGGGCAGTGAGGTGTGGCTACTGGAATGGTTTTGGAGAAATTAGAGAAGTCGACACGGTATTTGCCCCCTTTGGTTCGGGAGATGATGGGCAGGAAGCAGTAACCCCACTGGATCTCACATGGGATGTAGGACGTGCGAACCTGGCACGAGGAACTTGTGGATTCAGCCATGCCCTCTAAGAAGACCACCAGTTCAATGTCCTGCTGCTGAAGTGTATCTGCAGTCATCTCTGAAAAAGGACTAGAACTGTCAATTACATGGTACAGCGTCAGCGGACAAACGAAGAAGAGGTTGTCCTTGCCAGCATCCACCAGGAAGTCAACATTGACCTGGTCCAAGATGATGGGCTCCCCATCAGGAGTGACACTGGTTTTCAAGAGCTTGCCGTAAATATGGCTGCCAATGAGCAGTGTTTTCCGAAGGTTGGCGACTCTGATCTGCAAGCACAGGCTTTCATTTTTCAAACAGATCACAGCCGTGTCACTAAAGGTAACAGTCTTGGCTCGATTTTTCGGGAGGGAGATTTTGGCCAGAATCAGGCCGCACATGAAGCAGTTTATAATGGCACCCATTAGAGACTGAATGACGAGAAGGGCTACTGTCTCAGCACAGTGACCTGTCAATGCTCGTCCACCATATCCAATGGTCGTCTGTGTCTCTAAGGAATAAAGAAAGGCACTTGTGAGACTGTTTACGTTTTCGATACACTTTAAATGGCTATCAGGAACATTCACTCCCTCCAGGTCCCCGTTGCTTTTTGCAATGAAGTACCACAGCAAGCCAAAGACAAACCAGCTCCCCGTGAAAGCAGCGACAAAAGAAAGTATAACAAAACGCCATCGGATCTCAACAAAGGTGGTCCAAAAGTCCATCAGGTAAGCAAAATGGCTGTGATACGCTACATTGCCAAATTCAATGTTACAGTGGCCATCCTTGGTCATGAGCCGTGTCCGTCGAATCCTGTGTTCCACTACATGATCATGAACCTCCTTACGGATGAACTGCAACATTCCTTCAATGGAAAAAGAAGCAAAACTTTCAGCATAATAATAAGAGGTAAGATATTCATCTACATTCTGCCATGATTTGACAGTCCTGTATTTACTCTATTTGGTAGTAGATTTTATCTAATAAATTAATAAAAAACAAGTGTGTGGTTCTAAACTACTCTTTACAAGCTAAAGTAAGATTACTAAAGTAAGATTCGGATGGCACATACTAAACGTCAAATTTTTTTTCTGTAAACTTCAGAGTCTGAATGAACTCTCAGTTCATCTGAATGAACTCTCAGTGTAAACTTCAGAGTCTGAATGAACTCTCATTTCAATCATGTCCATTGCCGAGATCCTACTAGTTACTTAACATCAGCAACCAGCTTGATTAGTGAGATACAATGGAAAAATTCACCAAAAATAAAAAAGTAACTTACCTCCACTCACACAGAGGTTAGCAGCAGATCTACCAAAGCACTATTAACGAACTACTTCAATTTTTAAAAGCGTTAAACAAAATGCAAGAGGCAAGATGAAACTTCTATCCTTCCACTTCTCCGTCTAGCAAAACACCATCGGGGTGCCTCGAAAAAGTAATCCGCACTGAAATGCCCTAATCCCAGGCACATGCCACAGTTGACAAAGAGGAAAAGTGGTTCAAAACTTTTTACACATGTACATTATCTTACAAATGGGCAAAAAACACAATTACGACTATTATGATACCTTGATATAACTGAAAATTAAATTGTCCTGTTTTAGGGTTTCTTGGACTCACTTTTTTGTTGACCAGAAGGAACCCCATCTGATGAAAAAAATAACAAAAACCTTTCAAAGAGCCTCCCCACTGCTTGAATTTTACCCATGAGGGGCCTAAAACTTCACAAAGCAATCCTTCAATCACACTTGCCTTTATTCTCTGACCTCCATACAGCCCTCGCTCCTGTCTACGCTCTCAGTGTGTTAGCATATTACTGTTCTAGTTCTGGTGCAACCAGTCGCCATCAGAAGTCATGTAATTAGCTGAATGGAGTCGACCTGTGTGCAATTAAAGTGTCACCTTATGCAAAGCACTGTAAGTAGAGTATTTCATTATTATATACATACAGTATACACACATTCTAACAAAAAACAGAATACAGTAGTAAGGCAGATGCAGCTGCAAAAATCCCCTTCCTATAAATTATAAAATATGGGATAGTTAGATTCATGAGCTGACAGCTACAAGAACCTGGACACAATCCAGACCTCATTCTGCAGTAAATAATTACGGGCCACCATCTTAAAGAGAGAATGAAATGCTAAAAGAGGTTACTGAAGTATAAAATTACATACAAGTGACAAATTCAAGGAAAAAACAGCAGTTTGGTTACACTGTATGGGGCATTTATTTACTCTTGCTCTTATGGTTTTGCTCCACTTAAAGGGAAACATCATTGCAAATTAACTCACGAGGAAACATTTCTATCTTGATGGACGTGGTCTCTTCCAGGATGACTCCGCCCCCATTCACAGCACAAAACGGCTCACTGAATGTATTGATGAGGATGAAAATGATTAAATCATATGCTTTGAGTTGCCCTTAACATTTTAAATTCCAGACCAAGCGCTCTCCATCATTAAAAAAAAAAAAAAACAGAAAGAGGGAATATCTTTTGGAAGAACGGTGCTCATCGCTCCAGTACGGTTCCAGATTTGCGATGAATCAATGCCTAGGATCACTGAAGCTGCTCTGGTGGCTTGGAGAGGCTGAACACCTTACCAGCATTTTAGTAATGTTGGTTTTTCCTTTAATTTGTCATCTGGATGTACTAGGAATAATGTAAGGCATTAAGTTTAGAAATGGAAACGTACCTTCTACCTAAAGTTACAGCTGAACAAAAAATAGAAAATAATCACAGTCAGGTCAAATCATTGTGATTGGGCCATTATGTGCTCATTTTCACAGGTCCAATCACAAGTACGTGTCAACACAGTGTTGCTGTTGTCTTCTCCTAATGACGAACACCCAATACTGTCTACTTTAGTGCTTTTAATCAATAACATACCCTTAACTTCAATTTGTTAAAAATGATAGAACCTTGTTTGAAAGTTCGATGATGAAAAAAATAACAGTTCTTGGTAGTGGACTCAGACTTGTGTAAAATAATGTATTATCCCAAGTGGAAATTAAGCAATGGCAGAGTGGATTAGAGACTAATAAGTAGCCAAAATGCTTCAAGGACAATACGATAATCATCTCAGCTGCCACGTGTTGCAGGAAACACTAATGATAAATGATATCCATTGCTGTTCACAATTATAAAATCCAAAGAAACACTCGCACTTGAAGCCAGAAGACAGGCAGTAACGAGTAAACACACTGCTGGTGCAGGAAAAAGGAATAAAAGACCATTTGGCCTAATCTAACCAGAGCTGTTATCATGCAACAAGACCAAGCCTTTTGAATTAACTGACCTGAAAAACAAGTGCAAGATATTTATAATAATTTTACATGCACTCTCAATCAAACACAAAGATACGACTAAAACCCACGCACAATAACCTGATTATAGAAGTCAGATTCATAACTGCTTTTCTTCCTTTTACGAGGCTGTAAAGAGTTTTTGAGAGAGTGTGTGTGTAACAAGTTTTAAGTTAATCTTCTCAAATGAGGCTGCAACTTTTACAAAGAGGCCCCTCGGCTTTGCAACTAAATGAATTTTCACAGCGTGCTACCAGGGACCCTGTGCTAAAGGAATGATACAACTACCAGCAACACTACAAAGCTTTTTTCTTTTTCGCTAGGGATCCGGTTGAAGCCAGCTGGGAGATGTATGTAGGACAAAATACAGAGAAGAGCAAAAATCACACAGAAAAAATAAAATCGTATCTTATCCGTAAAAATCTATATTTAAAAAGCAGTGTTCATCCACCAATGTGATTGTGTTTGAAGTCTCAGAGCACAGCAGTGTTAATGAATCAATATTTTATTTTAAAAAAAACACACATATCAAAGTTTACATTACATACATGTGTAAAAATACACAACTGAGACAAATCGGAGAAGACTTTGTCAGGATTACAGTAAGACACAAATGCCCTTCACACATACACACACACACACACACACACACACACACAGTAGAACATGTTTTAAAAAAGGAATCATCTAGACTCTCCCTGCTTCTTTGAACTTGGTCAGCAGTGCGTCGTCCGCCCGTATCGGGAAGGTCAGTGTGTGTTTGCGGTAGTACTCAGGGTCGTCCTGCAGGTTCTGGATGACGTCGATGAGCAGGTGCGCTCTCTCCACGCTGCACCCCGGAGCTTCGTAATCCAGCGAAATGAAGTGCACGTGGAGGTGGTAGTAGGACGGCTGGTAGTGCAGCATCACTCGCAGTTTAGACGCCGGGACGCTGAAGCGCTTCATGATGGCCTCCTGTTAGGAGTCAGGGGGCATTTCAAGCATTTTCTACCACGAGCAAGAGCTGTATTCCGTAATATGAAGAGTAAATTCATAACCCAAAAAAAAAGAGCGAGAGAGAGAGAGAGAGAGAGAGAGAGAGAGAGAGAGGTCTTGCCCTGTCTTCCAGAGATTTGTGATATAAACATACTCTGCAGACCAAAATAAGCCACACTCAAAAAAGTACTCGTTTAATATTTAACAGAAAGAAATTACAATTCATTACCATCATGATCTTTTAAAGTCATTTTAAAAACGTTCGGACAACTCCGTTATCTTTGTTAGCTCTTTGGCACTTACCAGTCCTTTCTCACGGATGTTTCTCAGTAAAGGAAGATGATCAGGCGTGAGATCTCTCAAACTCTTTACGTCCCTTCGATGTACGATTGCAATCAGATACAAGTCATCGAGCTGAAATGGGGCAAACAAAGCTTCACAACTGAGTCCTGATATTAAATTTCTTCTATTTCACCAAACAAACTTCTTTATCATTAATCAAGCATTCATCTACACTGTCCATTGATTCAGTAGAGCGATAATGCTCGCCTTTACCCCAAGATATGTCTGGTGTCTAAAGTTTTGCGGTAGAGCTCTGGCACTAATAGAGACACTAAGACTTTAGGCCACACCTCCATTTAAAATGATACAAGTACAATAGCAAGCACAATAAAACTATTTTGTTGTGATATAATCGTGGTGTCGATATTTAGCGAAATCATCATTTACATTGAGATGTTCACAAACCTGCTTTTGGTCCCATTTGAAATCTGGCAGCAGGACGAAACCAACTTGCGGGTCTGGATCTTCAAAAACAATCCGATCAGCCTCCGCTTTCTTTTCCAAGATGTTGTAGACCCACTGCAGGAGAAAACCAACCATGTCTTTATTGCCTTCAACATTATAAAGCACAGTCCTCACACTAAATAAAGCTCCTCCATGATGTAACTCTACCTGTGAAAGCAGGAGGAGTTTCTCAGGAGGTTACCAGCTCAATGGTGGGCCATGCTCCCAAACACAGCCAAGTGTGCCAATATTTAATTAGGACACAAAACAAAAAACACACAAAAGGCAAGTGTGCATTTTCAAGTGCTGAATGTCAAATGTGTTCAGCTCCATTATCTTATTATATCTTATATAAAGCACAAGCAAAGTCCGCAGATTTTACTTGAATCACAGGGACGAAATGTTCAGTACTGTGCAAAAGTCTTAGGCACATGCAAAGAAATGCTGTAGAGCAAAGATGCCTTCAAAAATAATGAAACTAAATGTTTCTACATTAAAAAATACTATAAAGAGCAGTAAACAGTAATAAATGAAACAAAGTCAATATTTGGTGTGACGATCCTTCACTTTTAAAAAAAAAACAGTAGTCTCAGGTGCAGTGTGTGCAGTTTTATAAGGAAATGATCTGTAAGTGTTACTGAGCATCTTGCAGAAGCAGCCACAGTTCTTCTGGAGACTTTGACTGTCGACTCGCTTCTTATTTCTGCAGCGAAACCCAGCAGCCTTCATTATGTTTTTATCTGAAAAGTGTCTCTTATGTCATCTGCTGCTTTCAGTAACATTTAATTTTGTGCTGGAAAACTAATGTTTGGAATCTAAAATGTTTTTGTACTGAATCAATAATGTAGAAGCCATAAAATAAAAATCTATAACAAAGTTTGTACTAAAAAAAAATAGAGTGCCTAAGATTTTTGCACAGTACTGTGTGCTTAGGCTACATAGTGACAAGAAAATGTTAGTGTGAAAATAAATAAAAACTGCTTAAATGCTCGTGAATCCACCTGGACTTTTAAAGAGAGGGAAACTTTGGACTACTACTGAAAATTTTGTTCCACTAAAGAAGAAATTCCAGCCAGAGATATTGATCTGAATGTCTTTTTGATCAAACGATGATCTGTACTATTTTCCATTTCCCCCGTATATCCTGGTTCGGCTTGAAGAAGAGTAACCAAATCCAGAGCAGGTGTTTAAGTAAGTAAGTTTAAGTGTTTAAGGCTCTGCTCATTTGGCAGTGGAAATAGTGACAACGTGGAGCATTATGGGTAATGTGCCAAGTCGAGCTACACCTCACATAAGCAGGAGTGGTACACGGACAAGACCTACCTGCACACTGAAGCTCTGGCTGTTTATGTAGGGAAGCGTGATGGACTGATAGTCATCCTCAGTCTCCTCAATGAGGAACGTCTCTTGACGCAGATACTTCTTCACGTGTTTCTCCGTTGCTGGGCAGATCACAGTGGTCTTAATTCCTGCAGGTGAGACAGAATTAATTAAAAACCATCTGCTATTTTATCTTAAGCTGCATTCAAGATCTACGTCATGTCAGTCACACACAGCCGTCACACACATTTACAGCAGAAAATACATCGTACATACCTCAGATTCAGATCCGATACCGAGCCAGAGGTTACGCCGTATCAGAGGGGTTCATGTCTGTCTACCAGACGTCTAGGTTTCTTACCGTTGAGACGCGGTGGTGGTTGGAGCTGGTAGGTGCTGTAGATGTCGTTCCTCATCTCCAGCATCTGTGTGCTGTTCTTCAACATCTCTGGAAGGACATCCTGTGTGATCGGTGTTTTCTCCAGAATGATAATAGCCTCCTGGTCATCAATCTAAAGAAAAGCAAGGACATAAAGACACAGAAGAAAGTGAAAAAAAAGGATTGTATAGGAAGCCAATACAGAGTTGGAGAAATGACGTGAAAGGCTGTTTTGCATTAAAAACAATATTCCTTACAGTTTATGATTAATTATTAAAAAAAAAAATATTATATTATATTAATTATTTAATTATCTAATTTTTTTTTTTTAAATCCTATAGTAAAATTTACAAATTTGGATCATTAGCCCTCTGCAACTTCATTGTAAAGTCGGCTGAATCCTAAACGGCTCCTTATCAGACGTACAGCGCACTATGAAGGGCGTAGAAGCCATTATTTCACACACTAAGTAGTGCACTAATGAAGGCTGCGAACAGCCGTTTGAGATGCAACCCAAGAGGAACGTTATCTACCAGGCTAACTGGGTGACATCCCGCGACTTTTCCCTTTGTACCTTTCCGTGTACGAAAATGTTTTTCTCCCTGGCAGAGTCGCGGAGGATCCGTCCCACTTCAAAGCCCGAAATGGACATCTCCACTGCGGGCTCGCCTTCATTTCCAGCATCATTTTCATCCGTTTTCAGCCGCTTTGCTTCTTTCTGCTGGTCGGAGTCTCCGCCATTTTGGGGCGCCGCCATTTTGCTCACGTGACCGAAAGGACCAATGGCGTTGTGCTATGTACAGTACGTACACAAAAATATTTAAAAGGAAAAAATATATATTAATTTTATTTTTTTTTTTATTTGAGGAGTACAAAAAGTACAAATATTTAAAAAAGTACATTAATTAGACAGATACAATAAATACAACAATAAGACCATGCTTCCTATGTTTGTTTCCCTGGTAAAGTTTTAAATGATGTTGTGAAAAAATATATATTATATAATATTAGAACACATCTGATTCTGATTTGTGCAAAATAAAAATTGTTTCCAGCAACAGTTTTACAATTAATATCTGCAGTTTTCATCTATTATTACAATACAGCCTGTGGTTCCTACAAAAGTCAAGATCACTGTTACTTTGTCGCCACCTTGTGGTAAAAAATTGGTATAACACGATACTCTTTACCCAGTGTAGTAATAATAATAATAATAATAATAATAATAATAATTTAATTTCACAGACTTTTGTCTTTTATCTCTAAATTTCCTCACACACATCTGTGACACTGTTGGAATAAATGTCTTAATCTTGCACATCTAAAGGTGTGCAAACTTTTGCACTCCACTCAGAAAAGAGCCACAAGCTTTTTACAGTTTTTTCTCCTGAATTTTATTACGATGCTAAAACACATCCACGACTGATTCTCCAGCACACAAACTGGAAATTAAATCACTTTCAAATTAAATCTATTTCAGAATTATTAGCACCCTTCTAAAGAACAGACAGATTACATGTATAAAACAAACACTACACACAATGATTGCAAATTTCTTCTCAGACTGGAGTTCAGTTTTCCCTTTAAACTGCAATCACAATATTGTATAAAATGCTGCATAATTACGTATACTTTGTCAGTAAGAAGCATTGTAAGAAAAAAATCAGAGTGACTGCTCTGTCTGCATTTTAAGTCTAATTGTCAGGGAACTCATTCATACAAAATTTGTTTTGTTTTTTTTTTTTAAATAAAAAAAATAAAAAAACAAGAAAGAATAAGAATAGAAAAATAAAGAAGAAGAATAGAAAAATAAAACTGGTTAAAAGTGCAGAGGTTATGCAACAACAGCAGGGTTGCTGACGCACAGGATTATGGGAAATGCAGGACCGGGAAGGCTACATGTGTATCCTGCTTTAAAGAAATGAAATTAAAAAAAAAAAAAAAAAAAAAAAAAAAAAACAATCAGACACATGGCAGGTGATAAAAACGTTACATTGGCATTGCACACGTAGTAGATTTAAGCTGGGTTTGCATGATCTCTGAGGATTTCTGTGCTTAATGCAGGCTGCAGCTTTGGTACAAAATACCCTGATTATCTATCGATCTCATTACAGCACTCATTTAAATGTTCCTGGTTATTTATTTGATTTCTTTTCCACATGGTGTCGATGGGAGCAGCTGTCAGGTCAGATTCCCGTCACGGGTATTAACGTATTAAAGATTCTGATTCTCCTTCTCCGTGCTCACACGATGTTCCTCTCCAGCATGGGCTCCTGGCAGAGGATGCGCTTGACGTCGAAGGCGCTCAGGTCAATGGTCTTAAACCCTCCGTCCAGGATGAGCTCGGCCACGGCGCGGCCCACGGCGGGAGACTGCTGCAGCCCGTGTCCGCTGAAACCCGTTGCGAAGTACATGTTGTTGACCAGCGGGTGCAGACCCACGATGCCGTTCTGGTCGAACGTGTTGTAGTCGTAAAACCCCGCCCATGCTCCTGTCACCTGATTTTAAAAAAATAATTACGACTTTTATTTGATCAGTTATCAGTAATCATAGGATACTTTTCAGGTCAACAAATTCTATTCCCTGGATGGTTTACTGTATTACCCATAATGCACCCAGTGTGCAACTGACTAGAAATCTAAAAAAGCATGGTTAATGACTATTAAGGCCAACTGGTACTTGGTCGTTGCGTATTTAATACAGAAATGTGCTTTACTTTTGTCATGTAATATCAGAAAGACGTTATGTGATGTGCTGTCAGTCCCCTGTCTGCTTTATTTACTCCTGCCCCCTGTATAGTGCTCCACAGAGAACAATTTATATAATAAATAGTGAACAAGCGAGTGAAGGAGCGATAGACACAGAAAGGAAAAATAACGCAAACAGCAAAATGTTCGTAATGCTCACCTTCAGACTCTCAAAAGCAGGAACTCGATGTGCCAGAAGTGGCCAGACCTTCTCCTGAAAAAACTCATGGTCCACATCCAGGTTACTGCAGTCCGGTTCCTCGTTCTGCAGCAGGTAAACACACAAAAACGCACAGGAACCGTCAGGCAAAAATGCTCAAAGAATTCAATTCAATAATCTCCACCAAAAAAAAAAAAAAAAATTTCAAAGTCCCCCTTCCTTTATGTCATGTTTGGTGTTTGACATTTGCGTCTTTAGTTTTGGGGCAACACAAGAAATGGAAGTATATTTCACCCAAAATCTTGGTAAATCCATTCTCAAATCTTTATACACTCGCTTTACGTGACATCATCAAACTGTGTAATGTCATGTTTAAATAAACAGCGGCGATGTACGCAGTGTTGTGCACATTTCCCCACACGCTATGTGTTTAACGTTTTTCTTAAAATGGCTGACACATTAGTATTAACCCTTTCAGGACAGCTTTAAGCAGAGCCACAGAGCTGAGCCACACCTCCTCCGGCGACTTCCCCGTGATGTAATTTCCTCCCAGGCCTTCTCTCCGCAGGTAAACTCCCGAGTAGTCGATCAGAAATGGACACTCCAGGCCCGGACCATCAGGACAATGCACCACATAAATATACCTGCAAATAAATACGGAATACACCACCACCTAAAATCACGCTGTTACAGAAAATTCATCAACACCTTCTGATCAATCAGAACGAATACTGATCTAATATTATCGCTACCTCTTTCTGGGCTCCACAGGAAATGGGATGGCTGCCATGCTGGTTTCTGGGCCGTGTCCGATGCCAACCATGTCGGCGATTTTCCCCGAACTGGCACCGGCCGCGTTCACTACGACAGCACACTCCACAGGCTGGTACTCCAAACTGTTAGGCATCTTCACCTGTAACAGGACGAGTTCACGCTTCAGCTCCCACACAATAATCTTTCTTTTCTTCTGTATTAATGTAACAACATGCAATTATTTACTACGTCATTGTATGATACTGTAGTTTGTGTCAGATAATTATGTCACAACATGATACTGATATCGTGAGTTAATTACATTGTGATACACTCTTCTAAGGATCAGCGTTATTGTAAGGTGGCACTGTAAGGTTATATTTCACTCTCACTCACTGACTGGACTAGTTTTGTACCAACTGTTTCATTTATACAGCAGTTAGTTCTGATCCACTCATTTAATTGGTGGAGTGGCATTCCAAGAGTGCCTATAGTTCCTATAACCACACCGGGACGTTTCACTCTGTGTATCATCACGTAAAATTCCACTTCCTAGATCGAAACCGTCACTACAGTAGAGTTAGCGGACATGGCAAACGATTACTTTTCAGGAATAAGACATTTGGCTTAAAATATGAAGGCTCATCTGATGACGAAAAGGAAGAAGGGACGACAATTTCACTGCAGCACCGTTAATGAGAATGTACAAATCAATGTGAGCTAGCTAGTCAGCTAGCCGACGTGCTGTAAAGCGAGCGTGGCTTCTTCAGGATCTATTTCCCCTAGCAAAAATAAACAGAACATATTGGTCATATTGTGTCCAAAATGTCAGTTATGCAATATTTATTTTTTTATTCATATAAAAGCAATATCACACTCGCAATCGTGCGGTTTTACTGAATATCAGCACAGCTGTGATTAGCTACGGTACTCAGCCTGCGGGAGAATCACAGCCGTGTCCATATTCAGTATAACCGCAAGATTGAGAGTGTGATAATGATGGACAAACTCTCTAAAAACAGTGTCCATGATCGGGGCTTTGTTCGCAAAACTGCAGCAAAATGATTTATTTAAGAAACAGAACACGAGAGCGAGTGTGTTATCGCCTTGTGTACCCGAGACCAAATCCCAGCCGTGACGTTATCCGTAATAACACACGTCCCCAAGAGTTGTAGTGCTCTAGCACCTTTATACAATATAATGCAGCTAACAAATGAAAGAAAAGAAGTAAAGCAAACAAATTAGGAATATTTGTGTTAAATATCTATACATCTACATATTCTTCCGCCACCAGAAAAGTAGTTCCTCCACAAACGTTTCCACAAATGTTGGGTAAAAATATTAATAATAATGAATGTATGTCATACGTTATCTTTAGAACACGTACATTTTTTCTTTGTTAAATTTTCACCGTTTTCAGTGATCCAAAACAGCTCATTCAGACATTTCTGTTACATATTTGGTGAAAAAAAAAGTGCCGTTTAACCAATCAGATTCTGTGGGCGGGACTAACTGTTGTGTAATGCGGGAAGATATGATATTTTTGCCATATGTGCTATATTAACAGAGCTGAAGAATGAAACTCACATTAACGTATTTGATCCTTTTTATGTTCAGAAGGTCTCCATCCATGGTTTCTGCATTTTGTGTCCAGCATCTAAATCCTGAAAAAGGAGAGAAAACTGTAACTGCTATAGCCATCACACAAGCACCAAGATTACGGTTATGATTAATAGACGTCTACAAACAGGTACAAAAGTCTGAGACCAGACTAATGTCACGCTGCTTTTAATATGTTATAAAAAAAAAGTGTTAAAAAAAGTTAACCTGTGACTTCTCCGAAGCACTGATACACTCCCATAGACATGGCTTTGCGTCTGAACGCGTTCAGGAGGGTCCAAGGGTCGAACCAGCCTTCGTTCTTGAGTCCTGGTGAAAAGTCAGTACATTCTAAGATTCATTACATGAGCAATTTCTAACACTGACAAAGAGATCATGGGATCTAGAATAACCACAACAGACTGTGGTAATAAAATGCAGCTTAACATGCTAAAAATATCATTAAAATGTGTAACATATTGTTTTTAAGTCATTGGCTATAGCAGTAGTGAAAATTTTCACCCAGACCCTAACATAGTGTTATAATATACTAGCTTTAAAAAAAAAAAAAAAAAAAAAAAAAAGACTAACCAAGAGAGGCCAGCGCGACGCCGTCTGTGTTCAGACAGGGAAATCTCTCCTTCAGCTGTGTAGGTGACAGCAGGGTGACTTCAGCCCCGAGTTCTCTAATAAGTAAAAATCAATCAATCAATCAATCAATCAATCAATAAATAAATAAATAGAAAATGCACACAAACAGGTTAGAGAGTCGTACATGACATCCAAACATTCAGCTTTACTAGACTGTCCAACGTAATCTGACCAAAATTATTACTCTATTGTTATGTTTAGTTATTTTAATATATAGTTGCACGTCATGGTTATGATGTATTGTTAAAGAATCAATTATTTGGCATTTAGGTATATTCAATAGACTAGCGGTGCGTCTCGATCAGCTCCCTCGGTGATGAATCAGTAGATCGTGTACACGAGTTCAGCGCTGGTAAGGATCCTGGCTCGCTACACACTGGGACACTGACACCACTGTACAACGTCACCACTGGCATTTAACAACAACAGGCAGGACCGCAATCTTTCTGACATTATCTGTCTTATAAATTTGTTATCTTAATCACACACGTTTCTGTCATGGTGCTTCAAGCAGGATCATAGGCTAGCTAGTGGATTTTTTAAAATCATTAAACACTTAATAGATTCACAAACCGTATATGGAATGTCAAATAAAGTTAAAAATCCGCTAACGTAATTAATCGTTTGAGAGATACAACAATAACAAGCTATTTACATTTGTAGACGAAGTTGGCTCAGAGTTCGTCCGCCATTTTTTTTTAGCTGAGAGGCTTCAGAAAATATGACATCATTTCCAGTAGTGCACCCTAGAGTTATTTTGCTGGTGTTACATTTTAAAATAGTATTAAATTTGCTGAGAAAGCATTTTGACTTGCTTACAACTCCATAGATGGGAGTGGACTCAACTCATGGGACATGATTTGTCTCGGTGTAGAACTTGATTCGACTCGCTGAACTTGTTGGGACTCGACTGGACAGGACTTGACTCATTCGAACTCGCTTCAATGTAACGACTCAACTCACTGATACTCGCTGGGACTCAACGGGACTTACGTCTTTGGGACTTGAGTCTACTTAAGTAGTTAGGAACTGACTCAACTAGCTGGGAATCGCCTCAATGAGACTCGACTCAGAGTCATAGGGAATCAACTCAACTTGACAGGACTCTGCCCCATTGATTGGGACTTGGCTCGACTCATTAGGACTCAACTCATTGGGACTGTCAAGACTCCAAAGACAGCACATCATTATAAAGCTAGCTTATTTAATAGTAAACTAATGCTACTTTTTAATTATTAAAAATATTTTCAATTTATTGGAACATATGTAAGATTGTGCATGTGTGTGTGTGTGACACGATGTGACCTTTATGTAAGCAACATTGTTAACCACGTGTGTGATTGACGGTCACAGTCACCACACCTGAGCTTATACAGGAAACACTGGGTGTAAAAGAGAAGTACACACACTTACACAATGCAGTAAACCATTGCAGACCATCATCAATCAGATCTACAGGGACGTGTCTCTAATTTGTAAAGGATGCTCACTTTTGAATGGCGTAGTTCTCCTCCATAATGTGCGCCGATGCTTCACTGGCCAGGAAAAGATAACCTGAGTGATTAAACTGCAGGTCGATGGGATCCTCATTCAGCACGCCGAGATGTTCCTACACAGAGAAAAAATCAAATCCTAGACCACTTTCACACACATCACTCGTATGACTAAAGCCGTCATTACTGTGGTCTGGGTAGTGTGAGCATTACATCTCGTATAGTCCTAATAAACTCATAAGTCTAGCAGTGGAGGGTTACATTAATGTTCTTCATGAAGTTAGCGGAGGCCATAGAGAGCTGGATGTTCTCCTTCAGCGAGAACTGCTGCCGAATGCCTCCTGCAGAGAGAACCGTGGAGGCCTGGCTGTACTGAGAACACAAACAAAAAGAGATGGAACAGAAATAATAAGAAAACGCTGAACACTGCACGGCCACAAGAGACAAACTACATGCGGCTTGGGTGAGTGGGACTCACAGTAGGATCCTTCTCCACCACCACCACCCTCAGCGCGTCCCGAGACATCAGTCTCCTCTTCAGCCAGTAAGCGATGGACCAGCCCACCACTCCTCCTCCGACGATCACGATGTCAGCGCGCTCAGGAGGAAGGCCGCGGGTCAGCTCGATCGGGCTCCAGTCACTGCCGGGCATCGCCGCCGTCACTTTATCACGAAACGCTTTAAACTGGTTCTCCAGATCTGCATTTAACAAGACAAGGGGAAAAATAAACACTTCACTCTTTCTTTCCAGACTTTCCAGATATCAAACCAATTCTCTGCTCAGGTTTTATCAGCTGATTAATAAATCAATGGCATTCAGGTTGATAGAGAAGACTCTAACAGAGTAGTGGGGTTGTGGACGTCGTTTGTTTTTCATTTCAAAATAAAAAAATTTTTTTTATTTTATATGCACGTGATGTTCAAAAGAGGCTTTTACGTATTACAAAAACCTCTCGTACTTCTCCTTTGCTTGTTTACCATCGTATCAGGTTCATTTTACTACTAAAATGAATCAACAAATAAATGACGCGGATGTGGATCGATTTCTGGGGAGATTAAATTCCCTGATGTAAGGCTGATATGGATCACGACGGTAAAGAGTAAAGAAGTACAACATGACAGCTGAACAAAAATCAGCAGGACTTTCCTTGTGCTGCAATTTAACAACATTTTAATCATCCACAATGTATCAAATTTATTTCTGCATGCATCAATCCCATTTTTTATCATCTTCACTTCTTTCATGAAAACAGATTATGGGTGTACTAGACTCTGTTCATGCAGAAATGTACTGCTGAGCTGTTTCTTTTTTCCATATCGGGATTCAGGAGTATTTTATTTCTAGTAACAATTAAAAACAAGACAATATTTAATTAAATAAATAATTCAAAAGAATTTTAAAATGAATCCATTTCCTATTTTAGTGTGTCACAAAACCAAAAATAAAATAAAAACTGCCTTCTTGTTTTCCAATTTTCATTTCAAAACGACTAACAAGTGAACGCAGTTCTTGGTCACAACAAAGGTCTGAAGTTTGGAAGGAAGAAAGTTCTGAAGGAAGTTCTGAATGATGTTTGGAAGCAAGGAAGTTTGGAAGGAAGGAAATTCAGATGGAAGGAAAGAAGTTCAAAATGAAGGAAGTTTGAAAGTTTGGAAGGAAGTTTGGAAGGAAGGAAGGGAGGAAGGAAGTTTGGAAGGAAGGAAGTCTGGAAGGAAGTGAGGAAGGAAGGAAGGAAGGACAAGGCTTAACATCCACTCAGTCTACACCACGCACATCATTAGTTCAGTATATTTAAGCAGAAGTAAAGAGATGTGGGATTCAGACAGAAGCCATGGATAAGAAATGAGCTCTGTATGATACTTATAATTAAATCTCTCAGGGTAATAAAGGAAACAGAAAGGCTGGAGGCTTTACTCTTCCTCTGACAGATCAAAGATAAAACGGTGCTGTAGAGCAGCTTCACAGCTCTAACTCACCCTGGATGATGTCTTTCTGTACAGCTCTGCCTGTGCTCAGGCTCCGACTGCTGCAGCGGTTACTGGTTAATAAAGCGAGCGCTCTGTACCTGCGGCCATGGAGCAGGAGTTTATAGCAGCTGGACATCTCTGAGCCGAGCTGATCTCCGCCTGCGACGATCTTCAACTGACTCTCACGCTGACGTGCTGCAGGCGACGTGCTGCAGACGACGTGCTGACGTGCTCCGCCCCTGAACGTGTACGTCATGACGCACCACGCCACGCTGCTCCCGGAAGTGAATTTCGCAACTGATTTTAATTCAGCTAATAACTTAGCTTTTAGTAGTAGACTCTTGAATTGCACATGGAAACCATTACGTGCAACTGAGAACGTTTGTAATGGCATTTTATGCGGTATTAGTTTCATTTCGCTATTTCTTGCACATCACTAAAAACTACATATCCCATGAGCACCCGCTCTCAGACCAGCCAGCGTAGCATGTAGCAAATCATTGCTAGCTTGCAAGTCAGTACGACATGATGACCCTAAAAAAATCGTTTTACCCTCCAAAAAATGATTAAACCAGAAAGCTTTTTGATTATATAGCAAGTCGTCGTCCATTTTCATTAGCTAGCAATAGTTTGTACAGCTAAAGTGCCCGGATGAGATGGCGAGCTCTGATTGGTCCACACGCCCCTCCTTCAGCTGTTTGCCAAAATGGACTCCAGTCCAATGCTGAGCAGGATTTAATTATATTCATTTGCAAATTCTGATCGCTGAGATTAACTTGTTATAATGCAAATATTTACTGCAGATTTGTTTAACACATGGTTATCAATAAAATGTAATAAATCAACTGATGTACTGGAATCAGTGTAATATAAGGCATGTAAGAATCTCCCTTTCTTGTATCGATACTGTTTTGCTTTTTATATACTTCTATTTTTTAATTTATGACTTATATATGTATTAATATCAAGCCATTTCCAGGCCATGGATAGACAGCTAAATTACAGAAAGTGTGTCTCAAACACCGCTTCATCTCATCACACCACACCAGGTTGATTACTTTCCTGGAACACCACGACATGCAGTGTTTTATTCCTTACATAACATGCACTGCTATAGAAGATTAGTGTGTATACTAAAAATGCATTGTACATGAGAAAATTCTACTTGTCTGTACTGAACATTTGCTTTGGGCTCCTGATGGAAAGATGGTTGTGAGGTCATATCCCAGCACCACAAAGCTGAAACCTCTAATCCTCAGCTATTTTTATTTTTATTTTTAAAAGCATCAATGAATGAACAAATGTTTGCGAAGTGCATTCAGTGCAAACCGATGTTAGCTAGCTAACTTGAGCAATACTTTATTTCATTAACATATAGCTCATTAGTAGCCCTTCATGATGGAACAGGTTAGTCTTTTTAAAAGTTTTAACAATTCAAAAATTTGAATTGTTCATATACCTTTGACCATAATAAGAAAAAAAAGACACATGTATCCCATTCACTCCATTTATTACCCCATTTTTAGACAAATCATTTGGTTGGTCACTGATTGCAGAAATACATACTGACAGTTTTCTGGACGTTTTGAAGTCTCACTTCATTCCAAAGAAAAAAAACTAACACCATGTTATAAATCATAAAAAAGACAATAGAATCTTTTCCTGCAATCACAACAGAAGTATAAAAAACATCCACACTGCTCTTCAGATCACAGGGGAAGGTGTTCAGTGCTGTGTGTTTGTGTCGTTGTGTGTGTGAATTGTGAGTGTCTGGGCTTTACGTTCGCGAGAGGCCTCGGTTGTCCAGGTCTTTAACCTGTTGGACAGAAGGACAGGCTCATCAGCAGATCTTCATTTGACTTTACAGAGATGGGATCAAGTGATGTTTAGAGGTTTACCTTGTATATCCTGACCAGCCAGTGTTCTGTGGTGTACGCCTCCTCGAGCACGTCCAGCTCGAAGTCCTTGTTGCCAATCTCAGCGTTACGGACGCGGTCGTAACCGGGAGGACGTTCTGCAAAGAGCATGTGTTAGTTAGTGTTAGTGCTCTGAATTTAAAACCAGAATCAGTGGAGCAGCCTGGACAGAGACACTCACTGGCCTCGGTGTAGACCTGGCCGAAGCGGTAGTAGCACATCTTGTACATTAAGCAGTTGAGCAGAACCGGAGAACCTTCCCTGTCCACGCGGAACTCGCCGGTGGGAGTGTAGTAGTCGTGCTCCCGGATGTGCCGCCCCGTGTCTGTGCTGCCTCCGATACGCACCATCCACAAGAACTTATTTATGTCTACAAGACGAGAAATATAACATTAAAAAAATTAAAGTGAAAATCACCTTCATGAAAAGATAAAATGGATTCCATAGGTAAATAATATAAAATACCAATATTTAATAGCAATATTTAAGAAATAAAAGTAACCTCATAAAAGGCAACTAAAAGACAACTAAACTAGAAATAAATATCAATACAACAATATTTTAGAAAATAAAAGTGAAATCTAACTTCATGAAAAGAAATAAAAAAAGTTGAATTTAAGAAGTGAAACAAGTGAGTTGAATTTACATTTTTTTTAAATTAATTAATAAACCATTTACTTGGACATATCAGACTATAAGCTCTAATTATTAGGATATGTATATTTGCTCTTGTATTTAATTAAAAATAAATAAATTAAAATTTTATTTCATTTGTTTCATTTTATTGGTTTATTGATTTATCCTCAGGAGAAAGTACCATCTGATGAATATCCGGTCAGTCCTCCGAAGATCACCAACACGTAGCTGACGTCCAGCTCTCGCATGATCTCATAGGCCTTCTCCTCTGAGGAGGCCATTGCCTACACACACACACACACTAATATATACACTAGTTCCAGCTTAAAACCTGATTATAAATAAGAAATAAATCCAGTGTAAAGAAGGCTGCACTCACCTGGCCGACTCGAGAGATGTGTGTGTTGTTCCAGGTGTTGTTGTCGACCAGAATCGTCCGATTTGCCATGGCGGTTATCTGATAGCCGTAATCCCACCAGGACATGACCTTAGCATCCTGAGGGGAAAAAAAAATCAGCATGTGTAGAAACAGGAAGTGATGGTGAATGAGCGAATGAAGCTCGCACGAGGAGGAAAAAAAGCTTTAACATTAGGACCGGTTGCTTTGACTCACTATTACTAACCACTGCATAATAATAAAAATAATTTAAAAATAACTGAAAAACGTGAAAAGTGAGCTGTCACTGCACAAAAGTTAACCTAACGTCTACAGCATCTACTCCATCATTAATGTGTGTAATTACTAGAGAATGAATTTTGACGTTCTCCATTAGTGAGCAGGAAATCTGTTTATTCCGAACTTAATGGAAGTCTAAGGGCAGCTGCTGAGTTTTGTCAATAAACATTTAGACATATTTCCAATTTAAATGTTTGCAAAAGGTGAATTAAAACTCTGACAGACAGACTGATAATGAAGTCTCTCATATCCGTCTCCACTTCCTGTGTAATGGCCGTTACACTTTAAATGACTCCACTTAGACTTTTATTACAGGTGAGTTTGGAGTAAACAGATTTCTTCGTCCGCACAGAGAAATGTGTTGAAGTTACTGTCAGTGGTGATCACACCTACACTACAGGTGAAAGCAGTGTGGAGGATGTGTTTAAAGGAAGTGAATAACCGTGCGCGGCTGACCTCGGGAGTGTTGTGTCTGAGCCAGTAATAAGCCTCTCTGAAATCGTCGAAGATGATGCGGCTGCCGTCTCCTCCGCGAGCCGAGAGCACGATGGAGGGGGAGGAATAGGCCTCGCTCGTCACCCACGTCGAGTGGAAGGTGTACGTGATCAGGAAGAAAGCCATGACCAGGATCATTCCGCTGGCAACCTGCAAAAAAAAAAAACGCAATCAGACAATCAGCGAGGTTTGTTTGAGCAGGAATAAAAGTAATGCAGGCTTTTGTTTACTGAACATGTAACTCCTGATTAACACTGAGGTCACACGTCGGCCATTTTGAAGACAACTCGCAAAAGAGATTTAAATGACGTTAAAAGGGACAATATTAGTCAGTTCCCTCTATCTATCTGTTCTTTTTGCAAGAAAATTCCAACTCTCTTAAATTTCTTTAAACTTAACTTACTCACTAGGGGTGGACAATATAATATCAAAAATATCTTATCACAATATTTTTCTATAAAACACGATAAGATCTTGTCATTTAATTTTTTTAGCTAAAAATTTTTGTTAAAAATTATTTGTTAAAATTATTTAGTACTGAAAAGGAAGAAAAATTAAAAATTCTGATAAAGAATCCAAAATTTTCTCCAGAGTTTGTAATTTTAATAAAAACAATTTTAATATTCTAAAAATGTTATCACGATACCTGTGAAGCGTATACTGTATAATTCATGACAATATCAATATTATATCGCCTAGCAATTACTCAGTTTTCTCAGTTTCAATTAAATCACAGGTGATCAAAAGGTCCAAAGACATCACCACCACCAGTTTGAAAAAGATAAGCGCTTTTAAGTTTTCACCTCATTCTTGATGGGATAGGTAGAGTCCTGCTGCTTCTTGGACTTCTTGTCCGGTCGGCTGACGTCCAGGTTCTTCATGTACGTGGTGAGAACCTGAGAAACGCCGATTCCTGACAGGATGCACATGACCGGAGCCAAAACCAGCATCAGACGCACCTACAGCGGGGAAAAATGGATCACAGCTCCAAATTGTACAAGCATTGCCTAATTTTAAAAAATAAATAATTTTTGTGCTGAGTTTTATTTCTTTTGGGATATTGCAACCATTACTGCGTTAACATACACTGTTCATGACTGTAATTTTTTATTTGTTGCATCATAACTAATTTGCATATTTTATTTTCAGTGAGATTCACAGCTTAAATGACTTTAAAGAACCTAAAGCATTTAGATTGTAATTATTAAAATGTGTAATATTCAAATGCAATTCAATTTAAATACTAACGTGCCTATAATATTATACTGCATGAGTGAACACTCTGCGTCCGTATTGCATTAATCACAGAAGATCAAACTTCTTAATTAAAGGAAATCACAATAATATGTAAAGTCATCACTAATATTTCAGATTATTTTTAATTTTTTTGCCCACATTAATGTTTTTAGTTGTTGAACAAATCTGTGTAAGGACTAATTTATTCCACGCAAGAATAATTTATTAAGTTAAATCACAAATGGCTTCATATTCACTACATACGCTCACTACAGAGGGTATAACATAATGCCTGTGCCATAGAGCCTACGTAGTGCACTGTATGGCAAATAGGGCAGTGTTTGAAATACAGCCACATAAAAAGACAGGAATTGCTTAAAAAAAAAGGGTCCAAAAAAATTTTAAAACTATTTTCAATACTATGTTAGATAAATAAAAGTAGAACACAGGATTTTAAAAGCTTCAAATGTGAGAATCTGTAAATTAGAAAAACAAATTTCCACAGTTTCACTAAACTGCTTAAACGTATAGATTCTGACAGTATTTTTTTTTCTTTTTTAAAGTTACATATACATGGCGCTTACCATCACAGCTGAGAAGTACATGCTGGTCACGCCGTACATGATGATGAAAATTCTGGCGTCTGATAGGTTGTTGAAGCAGTAATACAGACCCACTGGAGAAAATAAAAATAAATAAAACATGTAGGATTTATGTTTGAGTTTCTTAAAAAGAAAAAAAAAAGAAAAAAAAAAAAAATTAGAATTAAAAAAGTAGGTTTCTTTACCCGGGAACATGAAGACCAGTAACTGCAGGTCAAAATAATACGAGGACCAGGTGGTGGGCTGGTGCTCGGACACGGAGGCGATGATGGGGATGTTGTTCTTGGCGTAGGACGGGTCCAGGAGAGAGTAGAAACGGCCGGTCCATGGGGAAATCTTCCCTGATCACAACAGAGAGAGTCACGTGATCATCATAGGGTGACCAGAGTGCTATTTTTTTATGGCTCAAACCTCAAAGTGACAACTTGATTTACAAAAGAGGTTGTTATTAATTTACATTTCATATTAATATTACAAATACTGACAAGCTGCGGAAAAAAATGGACAAATTTTTCCATACATCTAATGTAGTTCCTCAACAGCAACAAGTGACTCAAAATTCAAGAAAATGAATGTGAAAATACGCAGAAACATTCGCTGAACACGGATGTACAAGCTGAGAAGAAACCAAAATGCCAAGGCTCAGAAACAGAAAATATATAACGCCATTTAGGATTGTTTGTCTAAAATGTTTGGGAACCCCTGACGAGAACTTTGTAGACCTTCAGACGTAACTGTGATGTGCAATAGGAATGCTAATGTACAGAGTAGTGTGTAGAATAAAGGTCTAGAAAAGAGCAAGAAACTTGTTTAATGTCAGCTGATGTGGTGATAATCATTCATAAACGAAACAGAGCCTTGACAAGCTTTACTGTCGGGTGTCTATATTTCTCGGACAACACTAAAGTTATTACTGCAACGACACGAAATGTGGAAAAGGTCGCAAACCCATGCAAAATAAAGATGCGGTCCGAGGAATTCGAGTTTTCACTAGATAAGTAGCTTGCCGTACTTTGGGGTAAAGCAGGAGACTGAGCAGCACAGTGGAGGTTACAGTACAGAAAATACAGAGCTGTCAATCATCCTAAACTTGTTTTCCAACCCCATAACAACGGTGTCTCCTGGTTATTAAAAAGTGCTTTAATAATAAAACTACATATATCTTTATTGTTATCCAAAAAACTATTACGGCAACCGAGTAATAAACCAAATTAAATGAAAACTTGACTGACACATTTAACATTTACTTCCTGCCTGTCTCCAACCTGTGCTACAATCTTAAATAAACACTTTTTTTCATTAAGATAAGAGCTCACAGACTGAGCTGGTGTGTGTGTGTGTGTGTGAGCACAGGGTGTGTCGTGTCCTTACCGGTCAGCATGAGCACGGCTCCGACGGAGAGCAGCACGAAGCCGACCAGGGAAATGACGCTCTTGAAGAGGATCTCGAACTGCTGGGCGTTGAGTTTGCTGCGCAGGTAATCCACGAAGGCGTGAATCTGACACAGGCCGAACACTCCGAAGGCAGCCATGTGCTCGGAGGATTGCACGGGCTTTAAAAAAACAAGCATGACTGCATTAAAATACTATTTAGAGCTAAAAATCTCCAAAGAGCTTAACCCTAGGTTCACACTACGTGATTTCAGTGACAGCGTGATAAACGGCATTAGGTGTGACGTAGATACAAGTAACATAACAAATCCAAACTATTGACTCAAACGATTCCTTGAACCAATCCTCTGGCAAGTGTGGTCCGACTTTTCTTCAATTCCCTGCTCACAATCTGCAATTAGTCCCATTTACAGTTTGAGGCACAAAAAATGATGAAAAACCTATAAACTTATTTTCATCGTCATATACGACCTCTCGTTAACTGCGTATGAAGAAAAATAAAGCTTGGAAGGAAGTAGCAGAGATCGTTGGTATCTCTGATGAGCTTACGTAGCCAAAACATTTAGACAACGAAGCTAGCACACAACAAATCAATCAAACAACAGATTTTCACACTCATTAGTGCGTTATGTAATTAGTGTTTAACTGCTTAGCTGCGTATACATTCTGGCTACAACGGAACAAATAAGTTCTGGACAGGCCACGCCCACAAACGACAATATTAGCACTCGCTACACACAAGCGACTTGTTGCTAGCTAGTGTGACGTAAAAATAGTGCAGTCTGTAATTTTTTTAAATTGTATACTCAATATTCATATCCATTTTTTTTTTTTCATCACATTAGCTCCACCCGCTGCTGGAAAACAAAGCTTGATTGTGAGCTTGTCACTGACTGTATGGGGCTGTAAACATTAATTATTTGAAAACATACCCAGATTCTACAGACAGATTTTTAAAAATTATTACTTAAAATGTCTTGTCATATAACTTTGTCATATAATTATTTTGAAAAGTAAATGAACTGCCCATGTGTATGAATACTGTGCATCAAAGATTAGTTTAAAAAAAAAAAAAAAAAAAAAAGTGAGAGGGATCATTAGATCATCATATCAAAAGAGAGAGAGAAATCATAATATGGAGACGGAGAAAAAAAATGTATTTGTTTACAAAATGTATGTTGTTTTAAACTCTTGCAATGCATATGCAGCTGATTTGGGAGGAATAATTATCCATCTATACTGGAAAACTATTTTTAAGAAGCATTTTAGAGTCTATCTGGATATAAGGATAATGATTTATGTTTTATTAATGTGATTTGGAGGTGATTTACATATTATATTTTCCTAAAAACAGTCGTAAGTGTGGACCCTTTGCATGAAAGGGTTCATTATGAACCAGGCAAAAATTTTTAATCCTTTTTTTTTTTTTTTTCCCTCGTCCACATATTCACCCGTGAACAGAGGTGGAGAATAGTGGTGGAGGTCAGCTCTAAGTACTATGAAGTAAGAACCATCCAGACAGCGCAGAATCGTAACTTGACATGTGTGTGATTTATCTACCTGGAATCCCACGAAGGAGATCTGCATGGACAGGATGGTGCCCAGGCAGTACACGGTGCAGTAAGCCACGTAGATGCGGTGAGAGAATCGTCCGGTGAGCATCAGCACCAGTACGTGCAGAGGGATCAGGTTGATGAGGAACACGTAGCCTCCCCATGAGGACACCTGCAGACATTGATATTAAAAAAAAAAAAAGCATCTCAGGCTTTAAAAATCTTAACACTCATGCATAAAGATAACAACATTACCACCTAGGAGGACGCTCACCATGTAGAAGTACGCCAGGGCGCAGATGGACGACCAGTAAATCGAACCCGTCTTCACCGCCTTGATCCACATGTAGTAGGTCAGCAACATGCAGAAAATAGCAATTCCTTTCCACGGGAAGAAAAAGAGGCGATGCGTCACGAATTATAATCAGAAACAATTCCCTATTGTGTAAATCCATGCGTTAATATAGACCTACTCTCGTTGTCATGGATACGTGTCAAAATTGTTCTAGTAGGAGCATATTTGCGTCACCGTGGTAGAAATAAGTAAAGGATAAAACACTCTGTGTTGTGCAGTGAAGGGAAAATAATAAACGTCATGGTGCGCTTCATGAAGTGTTTTATTCCTCTTACACCACAGCAATTTGTTAAATATTACAATTTTCTCTTTACTAAAGAACGACACGTCATACATCCATATCATTTACATTACAGACTCTCGTCAGTCTTTCTTTTTTTCTCTCTCCCTTGAAGTTAATTAGACTAAAAAAAACCTGCAAAGCGTAATCTCCTCTGTCCTGATGATGTCGGAAAACCTAAAGTTATAGCCTTACGCCTGAAACTGGAGACTCCTTCCATAAACGTCACCGTATCAACACTTACACGCTTTTCGCTGTTAAACAACTACACAGCGTTTAAATCTGTTTGTTATTAGCCTGGAGATTTGCGGCTGCACTACTGTCAGAGCTGCTGTTATGGAAAATTAATCAACTAATCAACTTCTGACCAATCAGAATCGAGAACTCAACAATCATATAATCATATAATTTAGCGTAGTGTTTATAAGTGAAAGACGAAAAGGGTCTATATGGTAATACAGTATAAAAAACGATATTTAATATTAAACTATATATAAGAATAAGAAGGAAACCTGAGAAAAGGAAAAGAAACTTGAAAACTACTTTAAATAAAATTCACAGGATTATAATAACTTACAGATAAACAGCAGCTGAAAGATAAACTGTCGATATGTTTAATTAAAACTTTGCCTTACATGATTTCTTTTCAAAGGGACGAACTCTGTTAATCACACTCGAGATATTATATTTTGATATTATTCTTGCATAAATAACGTGCAGTAATAACAATCCAATTTCTAAAGCAAAGCCGTGACGTTAAGAAATAAAGGTTTTTGAAACCTTCGTTATCGTAGGAGCCTGCAACCGATCGGGAAATGTATCCTGGTACAACAGCGATCATGGCAGCGGCGAGAAGTCCAGCACCAGCATCCTGTCACGAGAAAGAAAAAGAAATTCATCCATCCTTTCCTCGATATCCGAGTGCGAGAGCGTGACCTGAAGCGGGTCAGTGAGGACAGAGAGAACAAACCTTGAGCTCCTTGGTGAAGTGATAGGTGACGATAGCGGTGAAGGAGGAGAAGAGCGGTGCGAGGAACACACACACGTTTCGGATGTCGATGGTGATGTGGAAGAAGTGCAGCATGTGGTAAAGGGCCGCCGAGGTCACCATCAAACCTGCACAGCAAAAATGTTTCATTCTTAAAGTCTCCCTGGACACAAAAGTCTGATTCGTTAACTCCTCTTGGATTGCAATTGTTGGTTTTGCTTTTTTTTTAACTTTAAAAGTTTCTCAGTGGAAAACTGATAGTTGCTCAATCTGTGATGTCACTAAATAAGATCCATAGTTTGAACCGATCACAGGCTGATATGCAAATTACACTGAAATCTTTAAGCCACAGAGCGTACAAGCAGATATAGAGACGAAATAGTGGTTGTTATGGTAACAGGATGTGTGAAAAGGTTCGAGAGTGATACTGAAAACCTGCGATTTGTTCATTTGCATATTCATGCAGGGATGGACAAATCATAAATTCATTTGCGAGCAAACTTCCAGCTCGCACCTCAGCTGGTGTGCGTCAGTTACATCACCGAGGTGCGTCACAGCACCGTGAAGCGCGTTACAGTTTCACATCGCTACATACCAAATGAAAGATTTGTTTTCACAAACGTTAGTCAGGAGTAGAGTTTGTTTCTTTCTCTGGTTGTTGAAATCTGCTTGTCTAGCGATTTGTCCACCCCAGCATCCTATACGAGTACTGTGTTGAGTTTCACTCAGCGTACCGGGATAGATGGTGCCTCCGATGATTCTGCCGAGCGGATACCACGCACGATCATCGAACCAGTTGTGAAACTTGTAAAAGCCCTCCTCGGCCAGGAAACGAGTGGTGCGGTAATTGAAATACCTGAGTTCAGGAGAAAAGAGAGATACAATCATGCAGGGTAAACATCTCCATCTTACCTTACGACCTCCATCTCTGTGTGTGGATACTTACGGATCAAACTCGTGGATGACGCTCTCGAACCTCAACACAGAGAAAAGGCGAGTGGAAAACGCTGCAAAGAGACAGAGAGAGACAGAGAGAGAGAGAGAGACAGAGAGAGACAAACATCTAATTAATGTCTGTTCATGTTTAGTGTTTATTTTATTCATTATAGTTTTCTATTCCTTTGTTTGTTGTTATTGTCTATGTAACTTTTATATTAATTTGCTTTGGCAATGGAGAGAGAGAGAGACAGAGAGAGAGAGACACAGAGAGAGAGAGACACAGAGAGAGACACAAAGAGACACACACAGACACAGAGAGAGAGACAGAGAGAGCAAGACACAGAGAGAGAGAGAGAGAGAGAGAGAGAGAGAGATACACAAGGAGACACAAAGAGACACACACAGACACAGAGAGAGAGACAGAGAGCAAGACACAGAGACACAGACACAGAGACACAGACACAGAGAGAGAGACACACACACACACAAAGAGATACAGAGAAAGAGAGACACACACAAAGAGACCCAGAGAGAGACAGACACAGAGACACACAGAGAGAGACAGAGAGAGAGACACACAGAGACACAGAGAGAGAGAGACAGAGAGACAGAGAGAGAGAGACAGGTGTATGGGGTGTTAAGACATGGTCTGGCTGTAGAATAAATAAAGAAATAAAAAAAAGAAAAAGCACTCACACAGCACGGCCGCCATGGACAGGATGAGAAGCTTGAGCAGCGTGTCCTGTTTCTCATAGGACAGCCGCAGGAAGCCCATCTTAGTCATCTTTACTCTGCTAACACTCGATATCTGGAACACAGAAAGACAGTTAGCTGTTTACTGACATCTGTAACATTCACTGCTTGAATGTGTGACATCCTGGTTCCAAGCAGCCAGTCTGACAAGTGTACAGAGGTGCAGCTAATCCAGTCAGGTAGGCTTTCTTTTCATTAGTCTACCTGTATTCACGCAAATCCCGCCTCCCTGCACTACGATTGGCTTAGAGTATCAATCTCCTGAGCGCTGATTGGCTGATTTCACTGTTCACGCAAAAGATTTCTAGTTGTGAACCAATCCTTGCTCGAGAGGCGGGTTTTCTGGAATACGGGTAGGGAAATAAATCAAGGTTGTGTTTTTTTTCTTTTTTTGCAAAGAAAATGTTTTTGCAAAGAAAATGTGCGTTATGGTTAGCATGAACTAAAAATAGTAACCAAAATAAGTGAATGAACCAGTCAGTGGAGTTAGCTACTTAAAATACGTTAAATTAGATAGCATGAGCTAGCTAGCTGTTCGTGAAACTGGACAAAAATGCAAAAAAATGCTAGTTTTATATTTCATGCATAATAATATTGCAATTCTTATGACCTCTACATAACGAATGTTTAAAAAAATAAGCAATAAAAAGATTAAAAATCATTAAAAACGGTTCATTTCCTATTGCTAACCTGAACTAGCTTGCTAACTAGCAAGCTAATAACACAGCCTGCTACACCATTCTACTAATTCAACTAATTATCTCCGTACACACTGCAGAGTATCTATATTCATCTCAGAGTTATTCAGCAAATTAATAAAATTACCAATTTCTTTCATCGGTAGCTCACTTCCACTCCGCTCCTGTTACACACTTCACTTTTCCCCACACACACACTACTCTCTGAGCGACCAGAGCCCCGCCCAGCCACGTAAAACCTGCGCTTATTGGCTGACCACCAAGCAGGGCTCCATTCCCTCGATTCTGATTGGTTGTACAGCTGTCACTCAAACCATGACAAATCCACACTTTCTTTATGGCGATTCAGAACTGACGTGTCCTTACAGATGTGCCTCTTTACCTCTTTACTTTTATGTATATACATACAGAAAAGTGCATGAAGAAAAGTAATTGCAAAATATTGTCTTTTTTAAACATTGTTTTTGCACCAGATGATAAACAGGAACGAATTAACTGGCAACAGAAGAGTTTAATGAAGTGTGTAGGACAGTGACTCAATCCCTGATCCTTCTATTAGACCAGTTATTATATTATTATATTATATTATACTAATATACTGTGTGGCCAAATGTATGTGGACACCTGATCATCACAGCTATATAATCTTGTTAACGATCCCATTCCAACCCATGGATGGATATAACAGCGTCTAGCTCTTCTCAGAAGGTTTTTGGAGTGTGTCTGTGGGAATTTCTGCTCATTCAGTCAGAAGAGCATTAGTGAGATCAGGCACTGATGTCTGGCGAGAAGGCTTGGCTCGCAATCGACGTTCCACATCATCCTAAAGGTGTTCACTGCGGCTGAGGTCATGGCTCTGTGAAGACCACTGGAGTTCCCTGAACACCAAACTCATCAAACTGTGTCTTCAGTCTTCATGGACAACATGCAGAGTTTAAACGACACCTTCAAGATCCAACCAGTCCATTGCATGAATTTCTGACTGTCACTCAGTCTGAGTACGGACTCTGTGACAAAAAGAGGCATTAGCACTGCTACTAGCAGGACAGTTAGACATCAGAAGTCATACAGCTGTATATTACTTAAAATAGCATTTTATATTGCATTGTACCTTGTACTGTATTCTACATTGTATTTATTGCTGTATATTGTAATTATTGATGTTGCCACATGTTGTACAAAGGAATAAAGTGTCACTGTCCCAGGAATAAATTGTAATGCAGCATGTATTTTATGTGTGCCTTGCAGTGTATGCACAGGCATGTATATAAATTGCTTTGCAGTAATAATAAACTTTACCTGACATCACTTTGTGCAATCATTGAAGCATACAACTGTCTAAAATATCTTTATATGCTGTAACATTAACATTAACATTAACATTACCCTTCATTGGAACTAAGACTCCGAAACTCTGAAAAAACAGCTCCAGACTGTTATCTGTCCTCCACCACACTTCACTCTTGGCACTGTGTGTTCTGGTAGGTAGCGTTCTCCTGTCATCCGCCAAACCCAGACTCATCCATCAGACTGCCAGATAGCGAGGAGTGATTCATCACTCCAGAGAATACAGGAGTTTCCACTGCTGAGTCCAGTCCAGCGCTTGTGTGCAGCTGCTCGGCCATGAAACCCATTTAAAGAAGCTTGTGGCACAAAGTTCTCATGCTGTTGCTTCTAGAGGCAGTTTGGAATTCTGCAGTGAAGCAACACATGACAGGCGATTTTTATTTGCTATGTGCTTCAGCACTCGCGGCCCTGCTTTGTGAGACTGCGTGGTCTACTGCTTTGTAGCTGAGCTGATGTTGCTCCTATTTCTTCACAGTAATAGCACTTACAGTTGACCAAGGCAGATCTAGCAGCGTGGACATTTCACAAACTCACTTGCTGTGACAGTGCCAGGTTTAAAGTCACTGAGCTGTTCAGTACGATCCATTCTACTGCCCATGTTTGTCTACGGAGATTGCATGGCTATGTGCTTGACTTTATGCACCTGTTAGCAATGGGTGTGGCTCAAACACCTGATCTCAGTCATTAGAAGGAGTGTCCACATACTTTTGGCAATATAGTGTATTTCATCATCCTATTTTATTATTACACGATTTCATATTCCTCATATTTGATACCATCCCAAATGCTGTTCATCATTCGAGTAAAAAAAGTAGATCTCTACCTGTTAGTTTATCTACAAAACAGAAATCCATGTTAAATTAATGTAAATGTAATAAATTGATTCTGTATTAGCAAGCTCAAAAGTCTGCATCCCCGCAGACATGCTTCATTAATATCTTAACATACACTCTGCCCTTTTGTTGTTACTTGTCGAACTCACTTTAAACATCGTGATGATTTCATAAACTTGAAGTTTACAAGTAAGAGTGTGCAAACTTTTGCACTCAAAGCTGGTATAGTACTTATTTAGTTATCAGCTTAAATAATTGTTTGCTTGAATGAAATACAAACAGCTCTACTGAGAACACTGAATACATGATTTGACTAGCAGGATAATATTCATAACCAACATCTGTGCTCTGATCAGCTGATCCATGGTTTTATTTATTTAACACTTGAAAGGGTCCCTGGTTGCAAAAAAAAGTTTGTGCACCCCTGCTATAGGTAGTATTTGTATCATCGATTACAGGGGAAAAAAATGAAACACCATTACCAAAGAAAAAAAAAAAAAAAGACTATGAAACCTTTAAATTTGTATATACAGACCAAATTTATTGAAATTAGGTTTAATACTTTTTACAAAAAAAAACTCACTCACAAATACCAACCTGCATTTGTAACACTACTCACTTCTTACGTTAATGACATACCGCTTCAAAAAAACAGCAATAACAATAAAACTAAAAGAAGTACACCACACATCTCTCTCCCCGAGTGGATTCGCTGACAGTGAGACGGGGCCTCAGTATGTGCTTCAGTAAAACATTAGTAACCTGTTGAGATTCCTACGCGATATCTATATGAATATCGATGTCTATATGAATATCACAAGAGGGGCGGCGACTGTAGTGAAGGATAGATTTGGACATGGCATTATTGAGCTTAACGTCAGTTCCAGATGTGATAACAGCAGCAGCATAAAGCCTCGTTTTCATACTGATCACCGACAGATTTGATTGGAGTTCCGCATCCAGCTTTTTTAATTTATATTAAACAGGACCGATCATATAGAAAAGAGCAGCTTGTTTAGTTTATCACAATAATAAGCTGATCTCAATCAAGTGTTGTTATTAAAGGATGAATGACAGGTTGGGAGAACACAATAAAACAAGAATGCAAGCATGAAGGTAACACGATTTTGTGGATTAAAGGGACTTTTCAATTGTTCCATCGCTCTATCATTAATGACACAAACACGACTCAGATGCATTCATTAGCTGTGGTATTAAATGAAATCACAAGGCCAGGTAAAAAGAGGACAGTGACCGGGGCGACGTGGTTAAATTAAAATGTTTTTGTGCTGTAGTTTCTATAAAATCACCTAAATGGCACTCAATTGGTACAAAAATCAGTCCAACAGAACGCCACTGTCGAGACACAGCTCTATCCGATCCCACATGCTTGTCTTTCACAGTTAAAATGAAGCCTGGTCAATCCTCCGGAAAAACATTCAAATGCATTTAAACACAAAGAACGCAAATCAAACTCCTGTCTGCAGAGCGCCTGAGGTCACTGAGAGGGCGGAGCTTTGTGGCGGATCGGGGACGCGTGAGGAGACACGAGTTTCTCCGTGGAGCTCGAGGAGTTCAGAGATGTCTGCAGATGAACCGTCTTGTGGAAGAGCTTGTTGCTGATCAGGACCACCAGGGAGAAGAGACGCAGCTGGAAATAGCTGCAGATGAAGGAAACGGGTTATCTCTGTACAGCCAGTGCTAAATAAAGACCTGTGCCTGTCACTAACAGTAAGGAAGGTGTGGCCTCTGTGTCCATCAGTCTAAACAAAAGAGGTGTGGCCTATGTGCATGTCAGAATGAAAGAGGCGTGGCCTATGTGCACGTCAGA
>CM040470.1:2466445-2518803 GCA_022758105.1 Pangasianodon gigas
GTCAGAGTGAAAGAGGCGTGGCCTATGTGGATGTCAGCGTGAAAGAGGCGTGGCCTCTATCTCCTCATATATAACACACACCACCTCAAATTGCCTTGTATTGAATCAGAGGCTGCTTTTCAGCATGAGTTAATTAACTGATTGTGCACTGAGAAGTGCATCACATCATGTCATTAAAAAAGGAGACACATCATTTCATAGAAACATGTTTGTTTTAAAAGTCGTAGCCTAATTATGCATGTAAACGTCATGTGTTAGAAAGACTCACTATGGCTTCACAGGGGTCTTGGCCTCGTTGGCACTGATGATGAAGAGCGGGAACAGGATGGAGAAGAGACAGCCACTGGAAGAAATAAAGCAGACACTGAATAAATGCAAAAGAATTACACATTAAATAGTAATTCTGTAAATCTGTTTAAGGGAAAAGAAGTAGTGTACCTCCATTTGACACAAAACACTGATTAGTATTAAACCTTAAAGGGCATTATAGATATAAAGATTTTGAGGAAAAAAAAACAGATGTTTAAATGTGTGGTATTTCAACAGTTGAACTTTTACTAACAGCTCATGAGTTGTGACTCAGTGTTCTTTCTCTAAATGGCACAACTCGTGCAAGTTCAGTTAGCGGTCGATGCTATATGATGTTGGCTTTATCAGTGGATTAATGGATTAAACTAGCCAGAAAAACACTATAGTTTGCAGCTTGACCAAATAATCTACCTGATGATATATGAAGATGGCAGTGCAGTCAGCAGAGCCATGGGCAGACCAAAGCCAAAGTAATACGGCCAGTTCCTCTCGATGTTCGACAGCCTCTGGTGCATCTCGATCCCTTCGAACCACAAAGCAGACACGTCACTAACAGCGCTCACACACACACTCGGATCGTTACAGACTGACGAGAGCTGAGGAGGAGCTCACCGTGGTTGAACCAGCGATATTCAAAGCAGTAGAGTGAGTAGAGCAGAGACATGTGCAGGAGGCTGACCATCTGACCGATCGCATCGATGGGGAACAGACTCACAATCATTCCCTAGAAAGCAGGAGCAAAACCACACAGAAAATAGCAAAACAGAGAAAATTAGCACATAATGTTCACATTAAAAAATGCCTACCTTTTTACTGAAATATTATTTTTGAGAAATTTACAATCATATCACTAAAGACATTTAACTAAAATTATTGGAGTGTCCTAAAAGTTTTTAACCATCTAAAATTTATTTTATTTGTATATTTTATTTTATTTGTATAAAATAATTTAAAAAATAAAATAAAATTAAAAAAATACCTAAAATAAAAAAAATGGTTTAGAATTTTGCTAAAATATATTTACTTTATATATTTACTAGCATTTTTCTTACATGTTTTCTTACTAGATATATACAAAAATAATCCAAATATAAATACATATAAAATAAAAAAAAGATATATATTGATTCAGAATTTTGCTATTTTTTATTTCTGTTTTTCATTGTTTAGATTTTACTAGCACTTTTTTTTTATGATTATTTTAGCACTTTATTTTGATATTGTTTTCAATTGCACTTCCATTTTTTATTAAACCACCATTTTCTGACAATTTCCCTGTAAAGCACTGAGATATATTTTGCATATTTGATAGATTTAGAAACCAATCTTCAGCCACAAATTTGCATATCAGTTGCGTCCCCAGTGCACCAGTCTTGATGTTACAATCACGTGCAGTTTGCATTTTAATGCTGCCTGGTTCACCCGACTGTGCCGCGAGGAGCGAATAAAGCACTTCCTGTACCTGAATGAGGAAGAGGGCCTGGAGAAGGAGGTTGAAGAGCATGTCTGCTATAATCTTGCTCACACTTGGGAAAGGCTGAGGCTTGCGTCCGGATACTTCAAAAGCCAGATCGGCAATGTCCTATACGGAGGAATTAACACACTGTTACGTCCCCCATCTTCCTCTACGCTCTACATCTGTGTTACTGTTTCAAGCTCTTATAGCAATAACTATAAAAGTAAAAGCAACCGACTATTTCACCAGCCTGACCTGGAACCAGATGGCATTGACGATCTTGCTGAGCACAAACAGAGGGAGAACCCAGAGCGCACTGAACACTGACGTCAGGATGAACTCCAACCAGGACCACACATTTCCATGCAGCGACGGATCACCTAAACATTAACGCACAAAATAAATCCTTTTGTTTGCTAACTAATAGATTCTGAAGTTAAAGACAATGACAATGAGAGATGGACATACCAATAATTTTTGCTGTGACAGTCTGGAGCAGTGGTATAAACACTCGGTAGAAAAGAAACAGACTTAGCTGTTGGGGTGAAAAAAGAAGAGTCAAGTTAGAAACTTAAACACACTGTATGTTTATGACAGTTTACTTCATTTAGCCTCAACAGAAACCATCACCAGTTTTAAACTTCTGTGGCTGGTCTGCATTAGCATTATTAACTAGCAATCATTAGTACTGCTAATACTAAAAAAATAAATAAAAAAAAAATACTGGATACTGTTCCAGTCTATTTCCACTGGTTTAGATGTCCTCATTCTGTTTACATTTCATCTGGATGCTTTCAAAATCCAGCAATTTACCAATTTATTTATGATGTTTCTCCTATTCAATGGGTTTCGTTCATCAACCTTTGAGTAAATTTGTGTAAAAAGTCACAAAGGTATTATAAATTTTTTCTCTATATATTGCAATTATTTCCTCAAAATTTTGCAACTTTATTCTCCAAATCTTACAACTTTTTTCTTGTAATATTTTTACTCTTTTCTGGAAATATTACAACTTTATTCTTGAAATATTGCAACTTCTTTTCTCATAATATTATGACTTTTTTTCTCAAACTGTTCTTCACTTGCAGCTTAAGCACCATAAAAAAAAAAGAGACAAAAAAAGGTTAACGCACAAAAGGTGCACTACAAAAGGTGAGTTACAAAAGGTAACGCAAAGCCAGGTTACGTACGATACATAAGGTTTTAGAAGGTTTTTTTTTTTTTTTTGAAAACTGTAAAATTTTAAATTACTTTATCATGCTAACTCACAAATCCTATTTCAGGAACGGACCCCTGCTCTGTTAGAGATCATATTATTTACTCATCCAGTATCAGAATAATATCACAATAATGAATAACTAAGGATATATTTTTCAGCCCTAAACACAAACTGTAAACTTTTACACATTCACTGAGCGAGAGAATACGTACCCAAAACACGCCTCCGTTCCAGGCACAACACTGAAAAATCCTACTTGCTAATTTGGGCTCGCTGAGAAAGAAAAAATAAAAAACAACAAGGAAAACATTAAGCATGATTCAAAACAGTATAAATGTCGGAGATTGTATCTGGTGCATGCTGATGCACATCACACCTACTTCTCATGTTTACGGTCCTGACTCTGCGCCCGTCTCAGTGCCAGCGGGCCGCTCGCTCGGCGCCTCCGCTGCTCTTCCCTTTTCTGCTGGATGCGAGCGTCGAGCTTCGTGATCGTCGCGATCCCCAGAATAGAATCCTTCATCCCCTAAATGTAAAACAAGATGGTGGAATAAATTAAACATTATTACCTCAGTATTGCTGAATTCATGCTGAATTATCGTTTCCGTAGTAGCAGTGCAAAATCTAAGTCGAACAATAATTGCTAATTCCGTATGGAGATGTTTATTTAACATTGATGGAAGGAGTCTCCAGTATCAGTGTCTTCAGGACATTGCAGTTTTACGCTTTGTGGTTCCTCAGTAACATGACCATCTGCATATTTTTGTCTTATTATCTTCAATAAAGCAAAAAGAAAGAGAGGCTGGTGAGGGAACGACACAGCAGGCACAGAGTGTTGTGTTAAGAGATGGCACTGATCCGATAACAAGGTCAAGACCAGCCATAAGTAAGTAAGTAAGTAAGTAAGTAAGTAAGTAAGTAAATAAATAAATAAATAAATAAATAAATAAACAAACAAACAAACAAACAAACAAACAAGGTGGATTGGGTATCAGAAGGAAAAAAAAGAATAAATTTTATCCGATCTTGTAAGAAATGGAAAAGTTTGGAAAACTTTTTTTTAAACTGTTAATGTTTACACATAAAGACATTTGATTATATTTTTTGTTAGGACTGACTTTTATCATAATTATACTTTATACTTTATTCTATTTGTAATGTAATTGATTTTTGTGTGAAAAAAAGCTTCAGTTTTGTGTTTTAGCAATGTATTTTTTTTTATTTTAAATTAGTAGTTTTTAAAGAAAAATATATCGGAGGGTTATCGATACTCAAGGTTTCAGTATCAGTATTGTATTGTATCATCTCTAGTTTTATTCCTTACTTCCAGATTTTCCCAATTATCTCCGATATTATTAAATTTAAGCTCTAAGCAGAACTACGTGATCATCCGCAACACCCGTAGACTTCATTTTCGGAGAGAACGGAAAATCGTCTAAATTAGATTTTTCACAGCAGCCTTCCTGTAAAAGGCAAATGGACATCAATCGACCCCGAGCTTTCACCACCCTACAGTTTTTTTATTCCTGTTTCAAGCTCTGTATCGCTTAAAACTTTCCGCCATCGTCATGATTGTTGTCATGATTCATGTCTCATTCCATTCAAAGGTACTTACTAGTCTAAAAAATTCAGAAAGCTGGTATCCAAAACAGAACTTTCGGTAGTTTTGAAGGTGACATGAAAGGTTTTTAAAAATTAAACACTAACTGTAATAGGAAAACCGGTTAGTGTTAGTGTTAGGGTTAGTACTCAAAGATGGTATAGATATCAGTATCAAAGAAGTATGAGATTTGGGACACTAGTTTGTTTAGTGGAGGCTGATGGATGGGGAAATTTGTCTGTTTTTATGGCTGAACTACACTAACGCAGTGTCTCAGAATAGTGAAAGAGACTAAAATAACACATACGCTATTCATTTAAACATGGATTGTCTAAATGTGACTCCCAGCACCATTTCAAAAAATTAGCACACAAAGTCTGTCGTCAATATTCCTAATATTAATTTGTAAAATAACTAAATGAAACGAAACAGGAGATTGTGACCCCTAATCTGGGATCCTGTGATCTAGGTGAAACTGACACTGAAGTGAGCATCATGTTTTAAATGTAAAGGGATGTTTTGTTTTGTTTTTTGTGTGTGTGTGCTGGAGAGAGGTGCTGACCGTCGCAACGTTGCGGAGGAAGGCCCTGACGCTGTCCGTCATCTCCAAACCAGCTGGAGAATCATCAACTGCAGAAGGAGGGGGAGCCAGGAAATAAACTCATGATAGGAGCAGGAAATCCCGGTAAACTGTAAAGACAAAGATGTTTTCTTTACAAAGATGACTTTTCCCCAAATCTACTCTCTGTTATTTGTATTATCTTGAACAAGGTGGCAGAAAAATTTCCTTCAGGATCAATAAAGTGTTATCTTATCTCACGTGTCCATCTCAAAGTGGGAGCCGTTCTGAATAGAAAGGTGGTCTAAGACTTTATTTTTTTATTTATGCATCATATAAAATTACGTTTCATTTATGAATAATAACTTAAAACAAGCTACCCATTTTTTTCAGTTTAATATAAATGAATATAATATCCATCATATAGAATATGATGCCAAAAATTTACCCAATGCTCATTATTTCATAAATTTTATTATGCAATTATAAGTGTGTATGTGATTTCTATTGTTAGAAATTATACACACACACACACACACACACACACACACATGAATTTCTGTAATAAATTATGCCACAATATGTTTTTTTTTTAATATCATGGATGTTTAGAAATTTAATACAAGCTTAGTATTTTTTATATTAAAATTTTTTACTTAATCTTAAAAATGTTTTAAGACTTTTTTGTGTTTTTTTTCTCTCTTTTTTGGGTTAATTTTTTTGTAAATAAAACTGCTATTAAATATATTTAAATATAAAAAATAAGACAGATTTATTTTTTAGACATTTATATAAATCACCAAATAGTCTTTTTTGTCTTTAAAAAAATAGTGTAACACTACTGTATTGTGAATAAACCTATATATCATGATAAATATTGTGTATTGTAGAAATGCCTTTGAGAATCGTGATATTTTGATATATGATATTGATATATATGATATAGATATATGATATTTTTGTCATATCGCTCAGCCTTAACTACAATAAGAGTTGAGAGAGAGTACTGAACAGTCCTTATCGCCCTCAAGCGTACACCTTTTCTACATTTAGTATGTACAAACAATACCAGCGACAAGGAACGATACAGATTAGTGCCTTTTTCCCCCTCAGTGTGTATAGCTGTGTGCAAAAGTTTGTACACCCTTCAGACAAAATCAAGAAGAGAGAAATGTATGTCTTTCAGACTTTCCCAAAATTCAGATTATATTTTGCCTTGGATCGAATTAAATTGTCATTTTGCTTGAATGTTGTTATTATATTGTTATTTGTAGATAAAAAAAAAGAGGAACATTTTTCCTTTCTTCCATCTGAAAGCTATGGGGGGGTGCAAACTTTTGCACTGGACATGATCAAAACATGATCAAGGCTCAGGAGCAGAAAAACAGCTCATCAAATCATCTTAAAAACACCTAGTGTAAAAGGTATTACTTTTAATTACATAAAGAAGCATGTTGAAGTGGTTTACACTATACAGACATAAAATACTAATGCTTTCTGTTTGTTTGTTTGTTTGTAAACAGCCAGCTGTTGTGAACCATTAGCTGGTTGTTGTTGTTGTTGTTGTTTTTTCATTATTATTATTATTTATTATGATGTTATATTAATTTCTACGCGCGCTATTCACGATTACAGCCTCACTTTTACACTCTCAGTTTGAAAAGGATTACTTTGAGGGTTATATTATGTCGCACAAACCAACAAAACAGTAACACCAACAGCGCTGTGTGATTTAAAGGGAGCTAAGCTAAGCTAAGCTACATCAGCTGTAAACACCTTCACACAAACACATTTAGCACGCTACAGCTACAAACATCAAAAACAAAAACTTCATACCTCATATACACGATAGTCCTAAATCTTCTGTATGCTTAAGTTTTAATTCAAAAACCCACACTCATACTCACACACACACACACACACACACACACACATAGAGAGAGAGAGCTAGCTAGGGCTGTATTATCAGGCTATTGAACTAGCCAGTGCGTGTGCGTGCGCGTGCCCGTGCGCCGTGCGCGCTCCAGACGGGACTGGCGAGCACGGCGGAACTGGAGGTTCACGTTCACGCGCACAAGTCACGGTTCACGCGCCTACCTGGGCGGCGCAAAAAAAAAACAAAAACGCGTTTCTAAGACACAAGCGCAACATAATGTCTGGGGGTGTTTTTTTTGCATACTGTGCCTTGGATGAAGGAGATGATATTTCTCGCGAGCACTTCGCTCCAAAATAAAGCAATACAAAAATAAAGTATTTGTATAGAGAATTGCTCATCAGCTCATCCGCCTGATGGTGGCTGTAAGCATCAGGAGCGCGCACAAGCGGCGGTTTGTGCTGCTGTTCCTGAGTATCACCGGGATCATCATTTACCGGCACTTCAGGTGAGAAGAAGAAGAAGAAAGAAAAAAAACCTTTAAACGACGAGAAAAAAAAAATCTGTTTTTACTGATGAAGCTGAATGGAGTTGTTTAGGTGCATGGGTTCAATCATGGACCTGCCAACAATGTTGAATTCTTGGTTAATTTATGTGTTATTACGTGTTAGTATCACAGAAATGTGACCACAAGTTGTTATAAATGCTCCATATCTTTCTATACTAGGGGCTATATTATTATTATTATCATTATTATTATTATTATTGTTATTACACTGTAAAAAAAAATGGCTGTAAATTATAAAGTAATTTACTGGCAGCAACTTTGGCAGTACTGTAAAATTTACAGTAAACAACTGTAAAACATATTTACAGTAAAGTCCTGTAACTGTAATATCATACATAGTATAAAATAACATAATCAAAATGCAAAAAAAAAAAAAAAAAACCACTTCTAATTGATGCAGGCTGCAGCTAAGGGTCTTGCTTAAGGACCCCATCATGGCAGTTTGGCTGGGATTTGAACACACAACCTTCTGAACTGTAACGCAAAGCCTTAACAACTGAGCCTCCACAACTCCACACCTCCACCTCCACCACTGAGTTGCTCTAGTTGTGGTGACAGTCGTTCACATCAGAATGGGGAGAAAATGTGATCTCTGTGACTTTGACAGTGGAATGGTTGTTGGTGCCAGATGAGATGGTTAGAGTATTTCAGAAACTGTTGATCTCCTGAGATTTTCATGATCTAGAATTTTTCTCAGAGTGGTGCGAAAAACTAAAAACATCCAGTGAGCAGTGGCTCTGTGAATGAAAACGCCTTGTTGATGAGTGAGGTCAGAGGAGGAAAGACTAGATTGAACTGTTCTAGCTGACAGGAAAGCTACGGTAACTCAAATAATCACTCTTTACAACCGTGTTGAGCAGAAAAGCATCTCAACACATCAAACCTTGAGGTGGATGAGCTACAACAGCAGAAGATTAGTGTACCAAATGGAGCTATTTGTTAATGAATAATCTTTAAGCATTGTAAGGTGCTGTGTTCTCACAGACCGGTTCTCATGCACAAACACGTTAAATAAATGGTTCCTCAACACGTCCCTGATTAGATAGAGTCAGACCACGTTGGATTAACTCTCGTATTAACTCTGATCATATCATTCTTGCTTTAGTGGACAACCAGAGAAGGTGCGGATCAGCAGGAAACAGGGATTAACGGTGAACTCTTCCCAGTTCACGCTGGGAGGTGAGCCGTTCCGCGTCCTCGGGGGTTCGCTTCACTACTTCCGTGTCCCTCGGGCCTACTGGAAGGATCGCATGATGAAGATGAAGGCTTGTGGCCTCAACACTCTAACCACGTAGGTGTGAAACAGATCACCACCCACGACAGCGTTTAAAAACCTCATGCATGAGGACGGTGTCAGTAATCTGATTCATGGCTGTGTTTCAGATACGTGCCGTGGAACCTGCACGAGCCTGAACAAGGGAACTTCCAGTTCAACGCAGGTCTGGATTTGGAGTAAGAACATTTCCATCCTCATCTGTTTGTCTTTAAACAACATCTGCATGTAGGAAAATGTCCTGCAGCGACAGGTGTGAAGCTACACCAGTGAAGACAGTGATGACAGTTTTATTTTACATCACACAAGTGTGGCTCATCACATCTGCTGTATTGTGTTTAAAATATGCAGTTTAACACAAAATACAGTTTTACAGAACAAACATACCAGTTGGATAAAGCACTACTCATACACTGATTTGATAACCAAATAACACATCAACACATAAATCACACACACACACACACACAGATATAGATGTAGAAATATATTTGAGTGAAAAAATTTGCACCCCCATGGTTTTGGAATGGGAGAAATAGAAAATGCAACTCAATTTTACTCTATCTAAAAATAAGTATTCTCTACAAATAAAACCTATAATTCTGCAATGCTATAAATAAAATGTGTGTTTCTCCTGCAACAAGACAATCATCTAAACGATAAAGCAATCGGGCAGAGCACGTTATCGTTTCCATAGCAACAGCTCATTCACAGGGACCTGTATGGCGGACACTACACATAATCTAAGCATAATAAAAGATGGATTAAAACGTGTATGTTATTTAATAAAGAAAAACAAAGATGTTTCCTCTGAGGAGGTGTTTATTTAACATGTATGGAAGGAGTCTCCAGTGTCAGTGCTTAAAGCTGTAAGAGGCTGGTGAGGGAACAACTGTTTATAGCTGCGATAACGTAAGTGAGAACTCATTTTGCAGATGTTTTTACAACATTAAGTGGATAAAAAGTACATGTTGTGCTTAAATAAATGAAAAAATGCAATCGTTGGCAAATTGCTGTGGTGCAAGAGGAATAAAACACTTCGAGGCATGCTGTTATAGTAAAATAATCAATTTTATGGTGGTAACAGTAACTCAGCTTCATCACACTACACAGTCGTTGATTATTTTACTATAACGGCAGGACATAGTGTGTTTTAATACTTACATATATCCCAGTCTGGAAGGGAGATACATACAGTACAGTACATACATGGTGAATGAATGATATAATGTTGTATGTTTTTTCCACCATTAATGTCTTGGAACATTTCAGTTGAGTGTAATATTGAAACGTGCAAAACGTAACACACCCATTTTATCCTAAAGGGATGCAAACTTTTGCACTCAGCTGAAACATAATATGAGGTTGCCTGATTACCATACCGTGAATTTTTCATACTGTACACACCCGAGCAGGTAATCAACCTGCTGTCTCAGGAGAAGTGTGTTTAGTGCTAGGAAACCTTACCAATTCAAAAACCTGCTAGTGTTTATTAAGAGTGAGTTTAACACAAATACGTGCTTTATGTATTCTACTCCTGAATGGATTTGAACCAATCAAGGATTATAATACTTAACGATGCGCTAATCTCTTAACACACACATTACATGAGGGTGATTTGTGTGGCCGTTCCCCTGACAGCTTCAGTCAGGTGAGAGATTAACCCGCTGGTTTAGGAGTCATTAACTCTACAGCGATTACATCAGCATGCTCTAATTAAACCACTGCAGCTTCACCATAACAACAGGCAGAGTGTTCGAGACTAAATAAACGTAACACCTGTTGACACTGATGTTATCTCTGAATGCCTGCTAAGGATTTCCTGAACATACTGTATTTACGTATAGTACATTTATCTATCCACCATTCACACTAATGAATAGTATTTCACAGTGTAAGCTCTGCCATGATTCCTCAGGACGTTTCTCCTCCAGGCGGCTGATGTGGGTCTCTGGGTTATCCTTCATCCGGGTCCCTACATCTCCTCAGAGCTGGACCTTGGAGGATTGCCGAGGTGAGGCTCATCCATCTCAGCATTATTGCAAACACAACGTATGACGTTTTTAATTCTTTAGTTTTGCAAGTCTAAGGATGCTTTCACAGCTGACATTTTGTCCTCAGTCCTCTGACCAATCAGATCGCAAGATAGGAGGCAAGCGAGAAAAACAAACATGGAGGACTGAATGCTAAAATACAATATATATATGATACAGCACTTATAACGCTTCTGTTTTTCAAATACTGAGACGTAAAAGCAACAGTATGATTTATGTTTTCATACAAAAAAAAGTCATTTTAGTCATACTAGCAATGCAGCGCATAAACACATGCTAAATAAATGCTAAATTAATTGCAATGTACAGCCTAGCTCTAATATCTCAATGCATGAACTTATAGTATCAAATATTGTTCTGTTAGGACAAAGGTCAAATTTTTATGAATCAATATCCTAAAATTACAGAATTGTTAGATAAGACTCGCAAGGATTTAGATTATCATCTTCAAAACTAGTGTTTGGTGACGTTTTGGTTGATCTGGTGCTACACATACCCTCTCTCCACTCACAGCTGGCTGTTAAGAGACAGGAAAATGAAGCTGAGGACGACGTACGCTGGCTTCACGCAGGCCGTCGATGCTTTTTTGGACAAGCTCATTCCCAAAATGGTGCCCTTACAGGTTTGTTGTTTTCATATTACTCGTACTATTTAAAAATGTTTCATGAAGAAAGCAATAAAACCTGTCCTGATTTGTTTTGCAGTTCAGGAAAGGTGGCCCTATCATAGCTGTGCAAGTGGAACATGAATATGGGTCGTATGCAGTGGACAGGAAATATATGGCGTTTCTGAAAGAGGTATGGGAAAGCACAGCAGTAGTCGTTCAGCGCTTAAAGAAGGTTGTGGGGTCAAATCTCAGCACCAGAAAGACACAGTTTGGGCCTTTTAAGGAAAAATCCACGCTGAACTACTTGCATGTTAATCTGTATAATTAACATCTGACCTTTAATGCCATTCAAGATTTGTTTGTAATGAAATTCTGAGATTTTTTTTAAAGGTAAAGTTTTTTAATCGTTCTACCTGATTTATCCCTCACTTCATTTCTACCTAAAGAGAGCGATGCAGCGGCGCTTTAGTCATTTAGTCTGTCCAGCTCCCTCACCTCTTCATCTGTATACTGCTTCAGCTTCTAAAGCTTCAACTTTCATGCTAAAACCAAAGCTCTTGTCATCTCATAGATCGCTAACCAGCCGAGCTGAATCTCTGCTGTAACCTAGCGCCATATATCCGCATTGCATTCTGGGACTTTGACTCTTGCATTTCCTCGAACACTTCTGCTATTTCTATGTTGGATTTCTCATTATTATGCTGAAAAATGCTGAGAAAAGGAGCTGTTGCTCTTTTGTTGCCCTGACAGTTATCACCTATATTTCTGATGAAATTTTTGATATTTTTCTCCTATTACATCATTTAACATGCTTCAGGATGGAATTGGATTCTGTCCAGTCGTATTGGATAAAAAAAATTCTTTTTTCTTCTATTTTCTCACCTGCTATATTTCTATCTGCAAAAATGAGCAAAATTACATACAGAAAAATGTTAATGTTAACAAATATAATGTTATTATAATACAAGAAGGTTAGTCTATAAGCTGTATTAGTGGTGCAGGTAAATAGCCTGCCCCAAAAGACTCGACCTCTCTGCTGCTGAAGGTGTTTTTACTAACAAATTAGCCGCTGGATTGTTTTAAATAGGTCTCCGTCATCACCATTTTTTCATCATACTGTCAAGTCAGAAGCCACAACCAAGATGAAATTCATCTTTTATAATTCAAGAATGCATTATTAAAAATCGGGACATCAGGACATTGATTGGTGTCTGAGGTTTGGAGACAGCACGTCTGAATCCACAGTCCAAATAAGCATCATTGTGACGTTACACAAGCTGTCATGTGACGGCAAGATTTGTCTAGAAGGTGGAAATTTGATATGAGGAAAAGGACAATCTACATTGCTCCCTGCTGACCTTGCAATTAATTTTTTTTCAATATGTCTACAAGATGGGTCCTGAGAGGTGGTAGTATAAACTCAGTTACTGGGTCAAAGTTGATTTCGACTGTCTACATCGGTGCAGGCAAACTGAAGGTAGCAAGTGAGCACAAACAGGAAAATTAGGACTTCGTGTGGTGTGTTTTATTGGGCCAAATCCAGAAATCAGTCTATAACATGGGCCAAAACACAGGCGGGAAACATCATAGATGGGCAATCAATATTCAAAATGATAACACCGGCTTGAGTTTGAAAAGACAATAAATAATGTTAAAAAAATACATTATACGGTTGCCAAGACTTCACAAAGAGAAATGGAAACAGCAGGGCATAAATAACCAAATTAATTAAGGGCCGAAAATGGAACAAGTGCAGACAATAGAGGAACAAAACAGTGCCATGACGGGGCAGAGACGGGGCCAAAGGCAACACAAACACACAAGGTGAAACAAACAAAAGCACATGGAAAACACAGAACAAAAGCAAGCAGTGCTCACTGTGCTGTGAAACCTTGATGTGAGCTGAGAGAGGAAACTTGTGACATGCACAAACAAACTTGAATACTGTGGTGTTAATTAGCAAAGTACGCTTGCATGTCCACAAAAATAAGATCCTATAAGTGCACACTTTTATCGATGTCTTTAGTGAGAAATCAAATTTTTGATTACTAGTTAAATAAAAACAATACACTTGCTGGCAGTGGATTTATTTTCGTTTTCTCTTCAGGCCCTTGAGTCGAGGGGCATCAGTGAGCTTCTCCTCACATCAGACAGCCATGAGGGCTTAAAGAGTGGAGGAGTGAGCGGAGGTAAAGCACTGATAAGACATTGGAAATAATCTCATATCCCAGAATCAATATTTTCTACAGTGTATGAGCTAAGAGTAATAGATTTTGCCTTTGTCTCAGTTCTCAGGACTCTGAATCTGCGGAAACTAAATTACGAAGACATCAAGTATCTGGATTCTGTGCAGGTAATCTGACTCTTTAATCACATTGCCTGATTGTTCTGATATTGAATGTTCATCTTTAAATGCCCTTTCAGCATAGTTTATTATATTTTCTTTAATAGTACATGCATGAAATTATTAGACTGCCTTCCACAAAAAGCATCCATGATATTTTACCTCTAAATTTGTCCAAATTTTAGCCATTGTCCTGAAAGAAACACAATAACAATATTGTGTTTTGCACCACAGCACTGTTGAATTCTCGATTCTGATTGGTCAGAAGCTGTTAATTAAATGTATATAACAGCTCTAATAATAAAAAACAGATTTAAAATGTGTTGTTATTTAATTCGTATGATCTTTGATATGATGTTACCTGTAAGGAGATGTTTATTTAATATTTATGGAAGGAGTCTCCAGTGTCAGCACTTTGTAACAGTCAGAGGTAAAGCTGTAATTTTTCCACCATGTTAAAGTCTTCAGAACAGAGGATGTAGTTCTTTGTGGTTTCATGGCAAGGCGCGTTTTTTTTTTGTCTTAGTCTTAGAGTACATTTATTAATAAATGACTGTTTGTAGCTGCTGTAACGTAAGTGAGAACAGGAGCTAACTTGTCTCATGACATTCCACGACATTAAATGTAACTACAAATGGATAAAAATTACAATTAATTAATTAATTACCTAATTTAACAGTACCAAACTGCTGTGGTGTAAGAGGAGTTATTTCAGGATGTGCTGTGATACTAAAATTAATTATTTTTTTAAATTATTTATAATTATTAATTATTTTTAACTCTGCTTCACACCACCCTGTCATTGATGATTTTCCTCTAACAGCATGACCCCAAGGGTTTTAATCTTTACGAATTGTATAACTGATTAACAGCCAAACAGCCCTGTTTTAATTACGGAGTACTTGACTGGACGCTTCGATGGCTGGGGAGATCTGCATCACATCTTTCCTGTAGAAGGTAAAAAATTTATTACAATTATTATTTTTAAATATTTAGAATTGCGTTATCAATGATACAATCAAATAATTATATTATATGAATTAATTATAGGTTTTTTGGTTATATCCATCTACAAGAGTGGTCACCAACCCTCTTCCTTGAGATCCACTTTCCTAAAGGTTTCATCTCCAACCAAAATCTAACACACCTCTTTTAGTTGATCAAGAACTTCTTAAGGCAATTATTAGATGGTCAGGTGGGCATGATTACGGTCGGCGCTGAAGTCTTCAGGAAGGTAGATCTCCAGGAACAGTGTCGGTGACCACTGATCTATAATATACTGTATATAATATATAACGACTTATGAGTAAGGCTGAGTTTGAGTGTGTCTCATCCCTGTTAGACATGGTCGCAGTGGTTAGAGAGGTTTTGCGGCGTGGTATGTCCATCAACCTGCACATGTTCCATGGAGGAACAAATCTCGGCTTCATGACCGGCGCTGTGGCAAAGCCCTCTTACAAGGCTCTAATCACCAGCTATGGTTTGTCATCTTTTTATATGCACTGTCAGAAAAAGGTAAATTTTTTGTGTCCAAGGATACAAACAATGTGCACGCAAAGGTACTGCACTGAGTGATGTACATTAAATAAGTTTTAAAGGTTCACTCTATAGATCAGGGGTTTCCAGACTAGGGGTCATGACCCCACATGGGGTAACTCACATCCTATTTTAGTCTTGTTCGCTATCCTGACATGCTTAATCACAGCTAACACATATAAGCAATAAAAATGGACAAATTTCTCTGTCCAGCTACCTCCACTAGTTCTTCGACAATGTAGAGTGACTCTGACACAAAAATATGCCAAAACATTTATTGAATATGAATTTACAATTTATGGTGGTCAAGGTTTGGGGTCGCAGAAAATTCATAATTTGGGGTCATTTGCTCAAAAAAGTTTGGGAACCCCTGACAAGATTAAACAGAGAGTGCGTTCCTTACCGAATTGGTATTAATTGAAGGTGGATGTTAGTTAAATTGTCTCTCATTGTAAGAATTCTGTACATACACTATTCATGATCACCACCAGGGAGCAGTATTGGGCCATTAAATGGATGGCATAAATGTATTTTATCTTCAGTTTAGCTGAGTGTTAAGAAATTGCCCTGTGAACTGTCCTATCATGTATATAGTGATCTATATCTTTTTTTTAATCATGCTGTATTTTTCTTTTAGATTATGACGCGCCTTTGTCCGAGGCCGGTGAATATACACCGAAGTACCATCTGCTGAGAGAACTCCTCAGTCGATACAGTAGTGTGTGAAACAACCTTTTTTCCTTTTAAAGCAACAATCTGGCCAAAAATAAAATGTCCACAGTATTCCTCTTACACCACATCAGACTAACAGACTAGCCAAAACATCTCTGGTGTCTGAGGTTCGCCTCTTCAGTTTTGCTCTGCAGGCTAACAAGTAATGAAAGCTAATAACCTCCAGTTCAGCATTATAGAAACTGAATAATGTAAAGACAGTAAAACATAACAGAATATTTGAATGATATCACGATCCGAATCACTTCATACTTCAGGCCACACCTCCTGCCTTAGTCTGAAAAAAGTGATTCAGCTTCAAGGTGCAAATGATTTTTAGCTCTGTGACATTTTTTTTTGTCCATTTTGTCCATAAGAGTGTGTCATAGACTGCCAGAAACCTCAATGCTAAATGCTAGGTTTACATTAATTGTTAGCTACGTTAGCTTCATAGCTCCAGTACAGAACTAAAGATGCAAACTTGCCTTGGCTAATCGACTGCATTTGAGCTTGGAGGATATTATGTGCATCTAAATTTTGGCCAAACTATTCCATTTAATCTACTTTACTTCAGTGTTTGTTGCGTGTGTTTCAGTGAGAACTGATTTTAGTGAGTTGTGTTTCAGACGATCCTCTGCCGGAGATGCCGGCTCTGCGCTGGAAGGAAAGCTACGAGCCAGCCATCATGTACCGACACCTCTCTTTATGGGATGCTCTGCCTTTTACACAGGAGGTGTGAAGCTTATTGCTCCATTTTGCTCCCTAAAGGAATAACAGAGACTCTTATTTCCGAACCTTTCCATTAGATTACGGCCCACAAGATGATTTTAGTTTGGGACACGGACACTAAATTCCTTTTGTGGGCCAGATTTAAACCTTTATTGGGTAGATTCTGGCCTGTGGTCATTGTATGGCCATCGATAGATAATACCATTTTGTATATATTTTTTTCTCAAACAGGATTCCATCGGCCTTTACTAACATAAGTTAAAACTAAATGACAACAACACATACCACAAGTTCTTGGTTTGTCAGTTATTAATAACTAATAAGCCACAGTCACTTATACCTAAGAAACAATAAAGTTATTTATTAATAACTAATAATAAACCATAAAGGCAATGTCTTGTGGCTCTCAATTAAAGAACAATTAACACTGAGCATACAGTCGAGTTAAAAAGTTTGCATCCACCAACGTGTTTGAGTGATTAAAAAAAGTAAACATATATATATTTTTTTCTGAAGCCTTTTAAATCCAGGAATCCTGTTAATATGGAGAATCTCCCCGTAAACAACAAGAACGGACAAGCATATGGATACACACTGTATGAGACCACCATCACCACCGGAGGCTTCTTAAAATCTGGAAACAACATCCGAGACAGAGCACTGGTAAAAACCGAGCAGATTCAGTAAGAATAGAATAATAATCTGTGTTATCATCTGATCCTAATATTCCATTATTGGTGGTTGTATGATGTTTCAGGTGTTTGTGAACAGAGGCTTCATTGGCACTTTCGACTACAAGAATACAGAGTTAGCAGTTTCTGATGGGAAGGTATTGACGATTTCTTTATTTACTAATGTAAGAGTGTTTTCATGAACTGAACGCAGTAAGGACGGTGACACGCTACATATAAAGGAGTGTAGTAAGCCTAACTGACCAAGAGCAAGCGTTAGAACCCAAACTTTGCGCTGTTATTAAAATGGCTGCAGCAACCAGTGAGGTCAAACCATTGCATTGGGTAAAAGTCAAATGTAACTAAAAGAAATAAAACAGCTGAAAGTAGTGCTGTGGAAAATTGTCTCTTTAATACAGGTTTGTATTAAAAGTGTATCCAAAAGATAAAAATGATAAAAGGCTCATAGCCTTTGCAATTGTATTTATTTGCACCTGAATTCACTTGTGACATGAGGACAACATGCCACACTGAAAAGCACTGCTCTTACGTTGCTCCATCTATTCAGTGTAAAACAATTAGCAGGGTTTTTTTGCTTTTTTAAAGAGTTAAGCTCTAACTTTGCATCAGCAATGAATGGAATTGCTGCATTGCATTTCACTGTCATCAGTGCGTTGCAGTCATGTTACGCTGAAATGCAATCACTGTCTAATCAAAGCCGTACTGTGATTGGAGATTCCAGGAGGCGTTGATGTCAGTATAAATGAACGCCATTCATAGTCTCAGTGTTTCTTCATTCCTACTGCACTAAACTCTTAATAATCAAGATTTTTCAGAATTATTATTAAACACGATAAAAGTGTTAATATGACACTGTGTCATATAAAGTGTTAAGTGTCAATTAAAAGACTCATAGCAGGACCTAGGAGTTATGTTATCAAGTTTCTATTTTAATTTGTGCTACAGCACAGGCCACTTTGCTAACATGGATGCTAGTGCTGACTACAATAGACTTTAGTGAAAAAAATGGCAATCATTTTATCATTTTATTATGATTTTATTGTGTGAATGTTTGTAGGAGGCTCGAACATTGAGTTTGCTGGTGGAAAACTGCGGAAGAGTGCACTTTGGCCAGACCATGGACAATCAGCGCAAAGGTACTGGACCAAATAAAGTACCTGGATAGTTCAGGATGTTTTCTGCATGACACTTGTTCCAAAATTATAACTATCTATCCCAATAACATGGCTTCTACAGTTATTATTATGCTGTATAACACCACTAGAAGGGTAATTTTTTTTGTTCCAGGGATTGTTGGAGACATTTTACTGAACAATGTGCCTCTTAGAGACTTCACAATTTACAGCCTGGATATGACACGCAGCTTTATTGACAGGTTCATGAGATATTATTCTGAATATGAGCCAGTGCATATTGAATGAGATTGTGCAAGTGGTTTGTCTAAGCATTGCAAACTGCTGTGTTTAGTTTATACAGAGCTCCGTGGAAGTCTCTCCGTCAGAAGCCAAGCTTTCCGTCGTTTCTTCAGGGAAGAATTTTCGTGGATGGATATCCGAGTGACACGTTCGTTAAGCTGCCTGTGAGTGACATGTGCTGATGTGTTTTAAATTCAAATACAAATTCTGTGTTGGATAAATCGTAAAATAAATTTTTACAGTGGGTATGCAAACTTTTACACTCAACTTTATACCATTGATCAAGTTTAATAAATACTTTCCGTCACTACCATACTCATCTGCCTTATAGCCGATTGTGCTCATTCTGTAAATAAGGCAGAAATCGGTTTTGTGATTACAGAGCTGGAGCAAAGGCGTGATCTTCATCAACAGCCAGAACGTCGGACGTTATTGGCACATCGGCCCCCAGCAGGCGCTCTACATCCCAGGCCCTTTCCTCAACAGTGGAATCAACCAAGTCAGTTATTGCAGTTCATATGGTGATGAGCAATGTGGTTTTGGTTATGTTTTACCGTGTGCCTTTGTTTTGGTTTTGGTCCTGTCTCCACCCCTGTCATGTAATTGGTCTGTTACTTATTGTGTTCACCTGTTCTGTGTTTAATCCATGATTAATTTTTGTACTTATACCTTGGTGTGTTATGTGTGTTATGCCATTGTGAAGTCTTTTCGATTGCATCGTTTCTGTGCTTTCTGATTTTGACCCCTGCCTGCTTTATTAGTTTAGGATCACAGATTATCCTTGTTTAATGCTGTTTGCCTGTGTTTTTTTCCCCCCATTTCTATCTCAAATTTGGTCACCTACCAATTCCCATCCAACAGCCAGCTCTCCCCATCATACGACAGGGAGGGTGAAGGCTAACATGTGCTTTCTTTGAGACATGTGAAGCCAGCCAACTGCATACTATTGAACTGTTGCTCGTGATGCATCGCAAGCAGTGTAATACACACAGAGGAAAGCACTCTTCTGCATACATGAGCTCACAAATGCTCACGATTGGTTAGTGTCCCTGTAATATTTGATCCCTCCCACCCAGAGAGCATGACCAATTTTGTTCCTTTGTTCCTGGATTACCCTTGCGACAAAGTAAAGAAACAGCAGAGTATACGTAGACAAACTAATCACAAAGTAACATAAAACAGGTGAACACAGTCAGGTAGCAAACCAGTGATTATGAGGATTAGAAATTAAATAAAAACAAAACATGCTTGTTGCCTTGGGAACCACAGTGCGAAGGCAGAATGAGGACATTTTACTGAAATATGTACCTGTTTTCTCGTTAAGTAAGCACTTATACGTTTTAAATTTGTGTGACTCTATGTTGTGCTACTGTGCCTTTGGGTTTTTTTTTTGTCTGTTATTCAAATTTTGTAAAAAAAATTTTTCCTTTCCCTACCACTTCCTCTGTGTTTGCTGCTTCGGTGCTTGCTAGACCACCACTGTAAATTTGTTCCAATGACTTACCTCATCAAATTAAAGGTTAAATATGTATTAAAAAAAGAATTTGAGCCCCAAAAGTCCCTCTTCAGATAACAGGAGGGTATGGAAATAAATCAACATCAGGTTTTTGTTACAGATTTACAAACCAAACAGTTATTTCATCTTGTTAACCTGAATATACTCTCTGGAACGTAAAAACGATGTTCTTTAGGGCAAGTACGTAAAGAATCTTTATTCCGCTGTAGTAAAAAAAGGGTCATTTTGAGCTGAATTGGAAATAAGTCATGTTTGTCATACAGATTTCTCTGGTTTATTTCAGGTCACTGTATTTGAGGAAGCGGAATCTGATTTTAAACTCCAGTTTGAAACCACTCCTGATCTGGGAATGACCGTCGACATTCAGTGATCGCACGACGGACTCATACAGGCCACCCCAAAGGGTTCGGTGAAAAATTAAATGCATACAATGTTCCCGTGCTTAATTTATTTCACTCAAGCCACGTGATTATTGTTGCTAACAATTATAAAAGTCTGTCTCACCCAAAGAATATCTGCTCAAAGCGGAGCTGTATTATCATCATCCCAGTAACATCCAGCTTCAACCTGAGGATGTGGAAACACACCAAACCGTGCTAAGAAAAAAAAAAAGAGCTTAGCTACATTAATCTGAGCTTTAATGCAAAACTAAAGAAGCACACATTGCAAGAACATTAAAATATTCTGACTGATCAACTACATTTAGCACATTTGCATATATTTAATTTTTCCTTGTTTTTTTAACATGCTGATTTTTTTTTTTTTTTTTTGCAATATTGGCATATGAAAGTGTAATATGCTTTTATTTATTCATTTTCTATATATATATATTTATAAACTGTTTATTAAGCTTTTGATATTTGTGATTTGATAATAAAGTTCTGACAACTCGTCCAGTGTGGTAGTGTTGATTTTTATTGCCTGGTTTCTCTTATCTGTCTTAACTAAAATGAACTAAGCCAATATATAGAAACATTTCCAAAATAAAGACACTAAAACATCAGAAAAAGCAGCAAGGCATGATGAATTGAAATCACAGAATTAAGACATGGTTTTTAAACAAGCAGTGATGGAGGAAGTTGTCACACAGTTATTGTTATTACAGTGTGCCGTTAGGGTCAAGGAGAATATCAATCCTTTATTCATGCCATCAAGAAATCAAATAATGAAACGCCGCCATGTCAAAAAGTTCTCCTGCAAACCTGTAGCTGTTCAAAATGTTTTTCGTAAAATCTTCTGTAAAAAAAAATTCAGGTGTTACACATGAAAACCTTTGTGACAAAAATGAATAAACAGGAAAATACAGCTTTCGTCATTCATCAAAAAGACTTCGTTAGCGTAAGAAAAAAAGAATGAGGGGAGATTTAAATGTCACGTGTCTCCATCCAACTATATTTTAATGCTGTTGCTGTTTTTTTGTTTTTTTTTAAATCCAGGTATATACATTATTGTCATATGGCAACAATGAGAAGTAGAGGGTTGCACTTTTTAAAAAGTAAAAAAAAGGGTTTTTTTTAAATAATAATAATTTGAGAAAATGTAAAATCTGAGATTTATCCATCTCTTTTTTTTCCTCTCAATTCCACAAAAAGGAAAAAAAAAGTCTAAAAAGAGTTTAATTTGCTTATCCTTTGATATTACACTATTTGTAATAATATAAATTAATTGTTAACAAAACCCTTCTGTTAACAAATTGACATTGTGTAATAATTGTCATTTTTAGACAAGAATTTACATCAGTCATTACATTATTTATTTCATTTTAAAAACATTTAATAAATGCAATTTGTTAAAAATAAAATGTGGACTGAATTTGCAACAACACAACACACATACAAAGCATAAATCATACGACAAAATCAACATATAAATATTTTTGAAGGTTTCGCCATGACGCTCTCTGTCCCTAGGTCTGCACTAAATCTATATCTTAATGTACAATTTTCATTATGTGTGATAATGAAGTAATACTGATGAAACTAAACAAAGTAAATGTCTTCTTGCCAAAAATGTCATTTTTGTCCTAGGGGTGTGCAAACTTTTGCATTCAGGTGTAAGTGGTAATACATGCAGTGTGTGTAACCTGTGTGAAGGATTCTGTGTGTGCACAGGCTTTTTAAGTCACCTGTAAGTGACTCCAAATATTTTTTTTACACTGACTTTTTATCCATGGGCTTCTGTTCTGTGTCGAGATTTTATCCCAAGATCGAAATAGCTCAGTTAGCATTGCTCAGTGGACATTCTGAAAAAAAAAACAAAAAACCACCAAACAAAAGTATTTGTCATTTAGACCTGAATGGCGCAGTGTGTCTCGGATAAAGATGACGTTCACAATCGCTGTGATAATGAAACTATTGCTCAGAGCTGACTCACACCGAACAACGGCCTTTTTCTTCTGCCGCTGATCCTCAGTACGAGAAAACAGAGATCCGTCCAGATACCAAACAGCGGCTGGAAAATGCTTGTAAAGCTTAGTGGAAGTTCAGTAGTGCTTGTGAGCTGTTTATTCCGTGGCTTTGTACGATGTCCAGTCAGTGCAGTGCAACTTTTATCTTAAAACATTATTGCAACGTCCCACATTATGTGCTGTGATGCTTTGAGGATACAGGTAAGGGATCAATATTTAAATACCTCATATTATTCATATCTCCACGTTGAAATCAGTGAAGCCCTTTTTCCCCTCGTTCACTAGCACAGGTCTTTCAGTCCGAGTGTGCCACACCAGCACCTGCGAAAGCACATTAAAACATTTTTAAGTAAGCAGTTGGGTCTAACTTGCTTTCGAAAAGTGTGGGGGGTTATCAGAGGGCAGAGGTAGATGGTGTCACCCACTTGACCCCCTAATAAGAGCTTAATTGTTTCTATATTATTATTATTATTATTATTATTATTATTAGCAGTAGTAGTAGTAGTAGTATATACTAGTAGTAGTTATATATATATATATATATATATATATATATATATATATATATATATATATATATATATATATACAGTATATAAACCTTAGCGACCTTAGTGACCTTAGCGTCTGTCACTATGTCTCATAAACCTTTTTTTTAAAATTAAAATTAAAAAATTAAAAATACCAGCAGCCAATATTAACTCTTTAATTAAAAAAAAAAACTCCATCCAACTGTTTGGCTATTGCAGAATGTTGATATTATTAATTCTAACATATATTCTAACATATTATTATTATTAGTAGTAGTAGTAGTAGTAGTATATACTAGTAGTGGTTATATATATACACAGTATATAAACCTTAGCGACCTTTGGCTATTGCAGAATGCTGATATTATTTATTCTAACAGATGCAAAATCTCCAACCTTCAAACCACAGACAAAATAATTGAACTTGAAAAAGTCCAAAGTATTCAAATCATGCAGAAAAACCACATGCCTAACAACCAGTGACACTTTTTTACAACTTTCATTTTGCAAAAATTACAGTATGTGTTTGTGGTGTAGTAGGAGTAGGAGTAGTGGAAGTAGTAACTATCATCTCAGAATTATAGATGCATTTTACATAATCAGAACACTAATGATGCTAATGAGTTCACCTTTGTACAGTTATCAGCCTTGGGCTCCAGCTCGCTGAGAGTGACCAGCTCCCCCAGCAAACTGCTCTCCTGGTATCCTCCTTTAACTCCGTTCAGCTTAAAATAGGCCTGAGGTTTACTGAGGATGAGCTGGAGGTTGACGGCGAACCCTGCCATGTCGATCGCAAACGGCCGACGGGGGTCGAACACGGTGCTCCAGCCGTACACTTTCCCCAGGGTGTTGATTTTAGGCGACTCGTAACGTAGGCCGCCTACGAAGGCGACAGGCCAGACGGAGACCTTCTGAGTCAAACGCATCTAAAGTATGGTGAAGAAAAAAAAGACACAGATAATCAGGGGGCTACATGCTAATTTATTTTCCACTGAATAGTTATTAGCATGATACACTTTAAATGAACCAAACTTAGTTCGGTTAAAGTGAATCATAAAGGGAACCAGCTACAAGTGATCTCAGTGCTTTTAGTGTTCACAATCTAAGTGGACTTAAAAGGGGACCAGCTTCTTTTTTGGTCCTCTTTAGTATTGATGTGGCCTGAGACCTCTTGTTGTTCACAACACAACCTTCCAGAATTATTGGCACCCTTCATAAAAATTATGTTTTAGATAAAATAAACAGAATGTTTTAGATAAAATAAGCAGTACAATCAGGAAAAAATTTACCTTTACTAGCTACATATTAATATTGCTCATGCCTCTGTCCCATTGTTCGATTTCAATTAAAATTTTAGATATCTGTGTTTCAGCAACTCTGAAAAAAAAGGATATTCATCCTGCTAGCTCTTCTAGCTTAGGACGAGAACAAATCTCTCTTCTTCTCACCTCCTCAAACAGCTCCAGGCTGTACGTGTTGTCATCGTCAGCAAAATACACAACCCCCTGATGCCGGGCTCGATTGCCAAGATTTTCTCGGAGCCAGCGCAGCCCGAGGTTCCTCTGCACTGTTCCACGAGGTACACGGCTGCCCCTCGCCTCCCTGCGCATCCGGTGAGTGCGCGGCGTCTCCACATTCAGGTGCGTGTGATTGAGGCCGGAGCTCCTCAGCAGTCTGGAGACGAGTGGCGTCCTGCGTGGAGAATCTTCCACCACAATCCAGTGCAGGTTAGGGACGTGCAGGAGCGTGTTGGTGAGGCGCGTGAGCTCGGCTTTCTGCACGGCTCGGGTGTAGGTGGGTGTGATGACGTGGATGGTGGGCAGCAGGTCGGACCACGGTGGAGGACGCCCATACACACGTTCACGGAGGACGCTGGTGTCTGTGACACATTTTTCTTTGAGGTGATTTCTTCGCACATTGATGACCTCATTCCTACCATCTATGAGAGGAGTAATAATTAAAGCTACCAAAGTGAGGAAAAAAAGTAGAAAATCACCCATCATGGGTGTGCTGATTATTAGTTACATGATATACCAGGATATTTAACAAGTAAGTAATAAAACATGAGAGGGTGTGCTGTTACTGGAAAATAATCAACAATGGGGCTGTGTGATGAAGCAGAGTTAATGTTACTACTGTTATTTTCCAATAACAGCACATCCCAGAATGTTTTATTCCTCTTATACCACAGCTATTTGCCAATGATTACAATGTTTATCTTATTAATGAATGGTGCAGTAGTTTTTATCCATTTATAGATACATTTAATGTTGTGAAACATTACATTACAGCGGCTATAAATAGTCATTCCCTCACCAGCATATTTTTTTTTTCTTTCTCTTGAAGTTCATACAGCTTGTCATGTTAACAAGAAACCAGAAAAGCATGAAATGGAGATGAATGTTCAGAGGAATATTCAGAAAAAGAGAAATATCGGAATAAACTAGTGTGTCTCTGATGCTTATTCAGCAGACTGTGGTCCAGAAAAAACTCAGGTTTTAATAATATCATGAACTATCGTACAAGAGTTGGCGATTATAGTTAGTATATTAAAATCACCGAAGGTCACCGAAGGTAAAAGTAAAGTATCATAGCAATCTGGAGAGAAATGTTTAAATCTCTACTTACTCTTGTGTGTGACGGGCTGCGGCGTGACAGGACCCTGATGCCACATGCTGATGAGTAAAGTCCATGGCAGCACAATCAGCACTAGCGCAAGGACGTCTCGTCTCCTCGGCATGTCCAAGTCCTGCTCTATGCCATGCCATCAGCTAATGATGAGGGACATACGGTCATCATATGGTCATTCTAGGGGGAGAGAGAGAGAGAGAGACAAAACTTTCAGTAATTTCAGTAAATTTCTTAGCTGTCTTACCTATTTCTGAAAGATTAACCAGCAGTGAGCATATAGCAGTTAATACTAATTAATACTAAGAAATGCAAAAATCAAGGGTACTGAATATAGAGTGTGTATTGCATACAATAATATGTTATAAATACAGTATAACTGCAAGACGCAATCTGTGGGGTCCAAGCACCCTTTGAGGTCCGCCCAGTGGCCAGTTCTTGTTAGTGTTACATAAGTAATTAACATACTGATTCTGGTTTTATAATAGTAGCTCAGTGGTGACCATGTTTTTAAGCAGCCCAGTCATCATCAAAAATCCACTCACAGATTAACACAATGATGTAGTACACCAAGTTTCAGCTCGATCAGACTTATGGTTCCTGAGAAACACTTCTTTGAAATTAACTTCACTCCCAGTGGATGTCAACACCCCAAGCTTTGCAGACATCCTCAGAATCATGACCAAGTTTCATAAAAATCTATTCAAGCAATCATAAGTTACAGCTGTTTAAGTAAATTAAGCTCCACCTGTGGCAGCCATGTCGTTTAAAAATCTCAACAACATTTTGGTAATTGTTGAGGTATTGACTCTGCTGAGTAACTGGACACCAGTTTTGTAAAGACAGGCCAAAAATCCAAGGACTAGTTTACAAAATTAAGTTTCACATATTAGTATGCAAATTAGCTTTCTTGAAGTTGAAGTGAGTGGCGCTAAATGGTGCAAAATGGTGCAAATAGCAAATTTTCTCTGAATAGCAAATGGAATAGCAAATAGCAAATGGAATAGCTAGAGATTTAAAAAATCATTTTTTTCCTCTAGTTCCTTTGCTGAGTGAGAACAAATTTACAAATTGAACAATTTAGCTCAAAGTCAAAGTGGGTGGAGCTAAATGGTCCAAATGGCATAACTGTTCTCAGTAAGCAAAGTAGTCACAATAAAAATAAATTTTATCTCTAGGACCAACTGTTCATGTGCAACATAGGTTAGAGTATTATTAGGGGGCCAAGCACTTATTTTTGTCCACTAAAATGGAATAATTGGCAATTTGGACCATTTAGCTCAAAATTGAAGTGGGCAGAGCTAAATAGTCAACATTGTAATAAAAAAAAAAATAGTCCAATTTCCTTTCACTAAGCCAAGGAATCAGCAGAAAAAATATTATTGTCTTTAGGACCAATGGTTCTCGAGCTATTCCATTTTAGTGGAAAAAAATAAGTGCTTGGCCCCCTGTTAAATACTCTACCCTATACTGTACATAAACCATCTGTCAAAGGAATTACTGAAAGAGAAAACAGACTTGAGACACATTTAAAGTGTTATTCAAGTTCAAGACTGAATTTACAGAGCAGTCCAGTGTCCATTTAAGTGAGACCTACTGAATGATAACATGACAAAAGGAACTTTAAAGAAATAAAAATAAAATAATATGAATATGAACAACTCACATGTGTTCAGGAGGACATGCTGGAGTAAGCAGTTGAGCATTTCCATTGTGTCAAGGATCTGTAACACACAACGCAAAGGAGTAACAGGGCAGTATAACAGTATAGGAAGTAGCGTTGCCAACTCACAGCTCCGGGTTCAATCCTGAGCTCACACTCCAGTCTGTACAAAGTTTTCCATGTTCTCACCATGCCTATTTGGGGTTCCTCTGGGTTTTTCAGTTTCCTCCTACCTCCCAAAAAACATCCCAGTAGGTGGATTTGCGACTCTTAATTGCCCCAGGTATGAATGTGTGTGTGTGTGGGTGTGTGTGTGGTACCCTGTGATGGACTGGCATTCCACCCGGGGTGTGTTCCTGCCTAAGACAGGCTCCAGATCCACTGCAACCCTGACCATTTACTTAAGATGAACACATGAATGAACGAATGAAAATCATTTCTGATAATGACTTCTGTATCTGTATCTATCTAAATAATGTCTAAATTTAAAAAAATCAGCCATACTCACAGACCATGCGCACGTCCTGTCTCTTTCCAGTGCTTGTATGCGTCTGTCAGCTTGAGAGGGACTCCAGCCTGGCACTGAGGCCGGTGCGGGGGCAGACATGTGCAGTGCCAGGGCCTGCGGAGACGAGAAAAATCATCCCTCTGGAAGAATGTCCCCTCTCATCCAAGCAACAAAGGCACCAATTGTGGACGCTGATGGAGACTGGCAAAGTGGAACAAAGAGAAGAAAATACAGCCTAACAGGCTTGAAATCTCCACAGTCAAGTGTTTGAAAATATGAGAGTGCGTTTTTGTCTTTCGCATCACGTGGTGGGGAGAGAGCGGGGGCTTCTGGATAAGCGCTGTAACATGAATATTCATGAAGACTTCAGTGGAGAAGATGTGAAGGACTACATCAGTATACAAACTGCACTTGGGAGCTTTCTCTTTTCATTTTAGCAATGAAGATGCAGGAGGTCCCAAACACACACACACACACACACACACACAGTTACACACAGAGTGCTCACTGTAAATGAAGGTCATATACAAAGTGTCCCAGTAACAACATCTTCACCACTTCCAAAACAAAAAGACTACTCTGAAATAAGCTAATTTCAACACAAATGAACATGTACTGTAATCTGTAATCATAAACTGTAATAATATTAAGTCAGAGTTGTCTTGTACAACTGCTACTAAGTCCAAATACCATCTCCTGTGCGTGTACACATATGCAGCGACCTTCCAAAAAAGTCACGATGTAAGGTTCGATCTGTAATATATAATGAATATATAACTTCAAGACAGAAGAGAAGCACACAGCAAACTTTATACAGAGAATTTCTTCCAAGACTCCTTTGTGGTTATATGTAATTACTGTACATAGAACTAAACAGAGCAAAATCGTCGGCTAAGATACATTATCACATATTATTGCATGATACAGCCTACAACACCATACTGAATATTCATGAGCACTCACACATGAGCAGGAGAATGACCAAAAAAATGAAGAATAAATCTGTTTCAAACCAGAAGCGTTAGTATCTCTACTTCAGGCCTATGTGTTTGGGTTTAAAGAGCAAGATGTTTTTGAGAAAGGAGCCATGTGCTATGAAGACCTGGAATTAATCTCCATCCTTATCATCTGGCAAGCATTACAGCGGAGCAACAAAGATGAGGTTCAAATGAGCTCAAAGCTAGAAAGTTAGTTTCTACAGGATTAAAGGTTTTTCACAAGCTAACCCCAAATCCAGGTCCATCAAATCAGCACTGCCATCTTTGCACTGAATCTTCTTGCCGACTTCATCTCAACGTCCTGCGTACTACACTAAACTTTTATTACATCTTCTTTCACGAGTGAGCTGAGAGGAAGTAAGACCTTGGTAGGAAAAAGGGGGATTTAATCCTATTCTAAAAACAGCTCAAACTCGAACTATGTTTTCGGAATAAAATGATGACTAATGGCTGTTGCTATGGCAACTGAGGGACCAAATGTGGAAGCAGACAGCTAGGTGACAGACAACTCTCTCTCTCTCTCTCTCTCTCCGTCTGTCTCCTTCTCTCTCTCGCTCTCTCTCTACCGCTGTCTCTGTCACTGCTCCTCTCTCTCCCTTCTCTCTCTCTGTCTGTCTCCCTGTCTCCTCTCTCTCTCTTTCTTCTCTCTCTCTCTCTGTCTCTCTGCTTATGTAACCGTGACTGATGTGAGAGCTCGGTGGTGGGCTGATATAAAGATTTCTGGCATGTTTACACCCACGTGGTCGTGTCCCAATTCAGCTCAAAGATCCTCAGGCACTAATTGACCATCCAAATCCATTTTCTAAGTCCACAAATCAATTTGCATATTCATATTTATGAGTGAAGCTTACTCTAAATTGTACTGTTTTCCCAAAATGCATTTAATGTTTACAAAAATAAAATATTTAACCAGCAAGGAAATGTGCATGCAGAGAGTCAGATTAGTCAGAGTGCATGTTTGAAAGCCATCACAGCAATAAGACTGTATTGAAAATAACATTATTTACCTGTGAGGCTCCTCTGAGGTGATTTAGCCCAGTTCTGACTTTCTGCTCGTCCCCATTCGGCTGCTTTAAGATGCAAAACCAGGCCAGTTGACTGCGTCCTTTAAATTGAAGGCACACTGGTTAACGTTCCACCCTCAGACACATCGAACAGAGTGCAGGCCTGCAGAACACACTGACACACAGCCATCTTGTAAATCTGCTTTACAATCAGCACACACACTCAGTGAGCATACACACTGCCTCTCTCCTCTCTCCTCTCTCTCTCTCTCTCTCTCACCTAAAAGCACATCACATCGCCTTTCTCTCATCCAGACTCACACCTACAAGCAAACACACACTTTCCCATAGTCTTGTGCCTCAGCTGCAGATGCACCACACCATGGTCAGTGTGTCACAAGAAAAAAGGGGATAACATTAGAAATGCTGAAGTCTGTGTATGTGTGTGACATGGATGCAGACTTGAGACCTGTGGAGGTGTGTGTCATCCCTGTCCACATATACACTGATCTAATGATCATTTTTCACTTTGTAGACAAATAGAAAAACTATTTTGCGGTCTGATTGCGGTGTACAAAATGATTCTCTTTTTTTTTAATGATAATTTTATAAAATTCAAGTGACTCAGTCGCAATCGCAATCACAAGTGTGTTATAATGTGTGTTATTATGTTGAAATGGCTGGTCCTGCAGTCCCATTCACAGGCAGGATGATGTGAGTAATCTGTAGAGTAGTTATGATCCTTAATGATTTATCCTGTCTTCACCTTTCCCTCACTACAACCCTTCTGCGTGACGGAATTCTGCAATCTGAGCCTTGGCCCCAAGGCACTGTTGCCTTGAACTTCCCCTTTAATGCCAAGTTCCCTGTAGAGAAGTGGAACAGGACTAAAATAAACCCAGCCAACTGGAAATGCATGCAGAGCTCTATTTTAAGCTTAACCCTGCAGTACATGAATATCTACATGTGTGTGATGTGCAGTTGGAATGCAATCACAGTTCAATCTTTCCAAACTGCTCAATAATCACTCTCACTTTCGTCGTTTTTGCCTTCGTGAAGAAAACAATAGCATGTCGCATGCGCGCGTGATGCACCTTGCCGCAGAGCGATGATTGACAGCTCGGCAGCCAATCAGAGTCCAGATCAGGGATTTAGGGCGGGAGTTCCTCCGAGAGCAAGCGGTTTTGAGCCGTCAATCCCGAGCAGATGGAGGTACATTTTATTTCACCTTTTTTTTTTTTTTTTTAAGGAAATTATAAATTACATGCATTTAAACAGGGTTTAAAACATAAACCCTGTTTATGAAACATAAACCTGTGTGTATGAAAATGGTGTGTGTGTGTGTACATCCGTAGCGGTTTGCATGTCCTCTAACGATTCACTGAATCAATTCCGATTCTCATGTATAAATATAAAACTCTAATATTTAACCTGCAGTTTTCTGTTGTGTTATCATTGGTTTTGCTCGTACATAATTCCGAGAATGAGAATGAAGTCGTCCCTAATTTGTGAAGAATAACGTTAATGCCGCTGACTGGCTGACAGATGAATGAATCGACTCTTTTGAACGACTCGTTTACGCGAACCGATTGGGGATTCGATTCGCAATCTCAACTTGGGCAATTATGCTACATTTTTAAATTTAATTTAATTTTTTAATTTATTTTTTATTTATTTTTAACTTTAATTAATTATTTGAATAATTGAATAGACATTTCCCATTTTCTTCTCATTCACTGGATTCTCAGAGCAATTTAAACATGTTAGCTTTTAATTATATTCATTATCATATTTTAAATGTTTTTGCTATAGGCTTGCTTTGTCATTGGCAAGAAATATAATTGATAATAAGAGAGTTGTATAAACAAACCAACAGTCATTGTGTTATTCTGATTTATTTTAATTTAATGACCTTAAAAATGAAGTTGATTAAATTAATTTAACTTTTGAACACAATATGTATCATATATTTATCAGTGGTCTCTTATTTTAAATTAATTTTCAAGACAAAATTCTGTCTTTGGCACACTGGAAACATCCATGATGTTCACATACTGCTTTAGGGCAGAGTTTTGTATAACTAATTTGTCATTTTGAACATATTTCTTGATGCCTGCTTTGAGAGGTGATTCAAATGAATCAAGAAGCAGAGTTTGATTCACTTCAAGAGTCGAAAAGTGAGCTTGAACTCAAACCGTCGACGAGAGTTATGCATGTGCAGATGGTGCCATGTCTGAGAACCGGTAATATCTACCTCGTTTTTCCTGTGGCTGCAAGGACAGATTGAAATAATATGATCATCGTTTAACTCAGGACAGCCCAACCAAGACCTCGCATGACTGAGATTTAGATGTGTTTTCCAACATCTGCAAAGAATGATGCACAACTGGTTTACTTGATGCTTTGATAACTTTTATTTCTTTGTGGACATCCTGCTTCTTCCAGGTGCTTTGGAGAGAGATGAGCCATCTGTGATGAGCATGAGGAGTTCCGATTTGTTTAAGACCACAAGAAGCTGAAGGAAACTCTGATTCTTCTCCAAACTCCAGGTCTACCTCAGTGTTTGGAAGGAATCTGTCTTGCTTCTCTGTGTGGAGCTGAGATGACTCTTGGCAGACGTATTCACTGAAAGCACTTCTTCTCTTCTTAACGTCTCTGAAGGTTCTGCAGCATTTTTTTTCTCTCGGAACATTCCTCATCTCAGTGGTCGGAATCATGGGGGCTACCGATTACGGCTATTACCGTGCAGTCATTTTCATCTCAATGTTTTTGGGGTACTTGCTGTACTACTTCAACCGGAAGACGTTCTCCTTTTTGATGCCGTCGGTTATGGAGGAGATCGAGCTAGATAAGGAGGACCTTGGTGAGTCTCGATTGCTGTAGTTTATAGCTGTGGAATCCTCCCAAAGTTTGTAAACTGATTTGTCGTAAGGTGTTCGGATGATCATTTAGTTCCTCTGTGAATTGAATTTTGTAAATACGTACTGATATCACTGCTTTTTGACAGCACATTTGTTTACTTAAAGATGACATGAAGTTTAGTGAAGAGTAGACACTCGTCTACTCTTTATCTCACTGCATGTTTATAAGATATAGAGTTTTGCAGAAAGTGTGTTTTTGACTGGTTGTTGGCCGTTTCGTGTGATCTTCAATCCTTATTGAATCGTCCCATTCCTCTTTCTTAGGTCTGATCACGAGCAGTCAGACTCTGGCATATGCCATCAGTAAGTTCATCAGCGGAGTGCTGTCGGATCAGATCAGTGCCCGCTGGCTCTTCTCCTCCGGCCTCCTCATCGTCGGGGCCATCAACGTGCTCTTCTCTCAGTCCTCCACCCTCACGGCGTTCACCTTGCTCTGGTTTTTGAATGGCCTTGGCCAGGGATTTGGCTGGCCACCGTGCGGCAAAGTGCTGCGCAAGGTGAGGGGCTTACTAAGTGCACGTGCTGAACTGCCAGACCTTGAGAAAGGTGTTATTTCACAGCTCATGTTTCAAGACATTTAACCATAATTAGATCTTATCCTTGGACATTTGCCATTACAGTAGGTCAGCGTGCACCTGTTATTCAGAGTCCACAGTGCTACAGCTTTAGTTGTAGTTTAGAACATGTGCAGATCAGGTGTCACATATTTATGCAGTCACAACTTTTACATTTTTTTAGTTGTAAAGAATTTTGCGTATAGATTATATAGATCCTCCCCCCCTTCAATATTAAGGGCTATTTTGTGTAGATTCATGATATATATATATATATATATATATATATATATATATATATAAGTTCAAGGGGGTAAATACTTATGCAAAGGGCATGTGTATATATGGGTATGGGTAAAGGGTATGTGTCTTATGTATGCAAGGGTTGAGTATAAATAGGCTTTCAGAATGTCTTATGTTACAAAGAATGGTATTCACACACACACACTCATACACACACTCACACATACACAGCTGAGAAATGTGGGCACCCATATCAAGATCTCCACAGAGGTTTTGGTTTCTTAGTGCTTTAGTAGTAACCTTGTCTGGATTTCACTACAGCAAGAAATAAATGTACATAAAAATGTTCAAAATACTTACACCAGTATTAATAGTGACTGTAAAATTCTCCCGCGTATCCCCCCCCGCAGTGGTTCGAGCCGTCCCAGTTTGGCACGTGGTGGGCCGTTCTGTGCTGCAGCATGAACCTGGCTGGGAGTTTGGGTCCCATCATCACCACGCTGCTGGCTCTGTTCTACAGCTGGAGGAGCATCATCTGCATCTCCGGTGTGATCTGCATGGCCTTCGCTTTCATCTGCCTGCTGCTGGTGAAGAACGAGCCCAAAGACGTCGGCTTGGCCAGCATCCAGCCTGGCACCAAGAAGGGCAAAGGCAGAAAAGGAAGTAAGGCTTTATAAATAAATACAGGACAATAAAGGCTTTCATTCATTCATTCATTCATTCATTCTTTCATTCATTCATTCATAAGGGCTCGATAGTAATGTTCTCCTCTACAGCCAACGTTTTCACACATTACCTTTCCTTTTCCCAACCTCCTGCATGATGCCATCCAGCTAATAATAAATTATCATTTCATTCTGTGAGCAAAACTACTTTACTATACAACTATATCCATGTAATAAATTAATTTTTTTTATTAAGTCACTTTTTTATTATTTTATTATTTTTATAAAGTCACTGAACCGCAGTTCAGAACAGAGTTTTTATTTTGAAAATAATAATTTTATTATTATTTTATTATTTTGTATTATTTTATTAAGTTGTGTTTACTTATTTATTTTTTATTACTTAAAAAAATGTTTTATTATATAAAAAAGCCACTGAAATGAAGTCTAAAATTTCTCTTTTTTCAAGGTTGGCAAGTATAATTATTATTATATAGTATAATAATATGATAATTTAAGTAACCAGAAATATTTGAAAAAATCAAAAATATGTCTTTTAGTAGTACACACCTTACTTTCTGAAACAGGTTGCAGTGCTTGAAGCATTTGCGTAGCAGAACAGATGCTTTTTATTCATTTATCAGATGGCAAAAAAAATGCATATTTGCTGTTCTGTCCATCATTCAGAAAAAAATGTTAAAATCCTTGAAAAAAATGGAAAAAAGTCCTCGAAAAATGGCAGATAAAAATGACTTTTCGACTGTTTTAATCCTAGAAAGTTATAGCCATAGTGGCAGTGTTCTGATACTCTGATTTATCTGAAATATAGACTCATTGATTCATAATACTTCCTGTACTGCAACCTTTTCAACTTTGCCTCAACACAACATAAACTCAATAGACAATAGACTAAAATGTATTGCTTTCAAAAATCCTCGTTACCGTACAGTGAGAAACGCTCACGAAGGGGTAAAATTCTTTATTAATTCAATCTAATTCACTTGAAAAAACAAGTATTAAGTAAATAATATAAATCCTAATTGCAGTTCTTGCTTGAGTTTGCTTAAAAATAAACATTCATAGCCTTTATAAAAATCATTGGCTTAAGTCTTTTGAAACCTGTACTGTATGTACATTAATGATTATAGCGTCTGTATAAACGTTTGTTTCCTGTCTTAACCCAGTCTCTGTCTTTCCTCTCTCTGAAGCCCCGAATGATGAGAGCACTTTGAAAGAGTTCCTGTTCTCTCCATACCTGTGGGTTTTGTCCTTCGGTTACCTGGTGGTGTTCGGGGTGAAGATCGCGTGCACCGACTGGGGGCAGCTGTTTCTCATGCAGGAGAAAGGCCAGTCGGCCATGATGGGTATGACAGCAGCACCTTAGACCAAACTTTTAGCCCTGAAAAAGAAATTTCAACAGACAGTTTTAAATTATTTTACAGACATAATTCAACATAATTGGATAATATTGTATAATAATGATTACAAACAGAACAATTTAACTTTGATAATAATTTCACTTTTAATTTTCATTATAAACAGATGGACCTTAAACTGTGGAATTTGATTAGCTGTAATCAGATATATAGTCATGCCATTGCTTCTGTTTCGTAGGCAGTTCGTACATGAGTGCCCTGGAGGTTGGCGGTTTCGCTGGCAGCATCGCAGCAGGGTTCATCTCTGACAGAGCCGTTGCCCGGGTGTGTGTGTAAATTTTCTTTGTACTGGAGGCCTATCGGTAATGGCTTAACAGCATAAATTAATCAAAACCTATCGTTGTGGTTTAAACAGCAAGGACTGGGTACACATGGCAACCCTCGGCATACACTCCTCTTAACCATGATGGCGGGCATGGCCGTGTCCATGTATCTCTTCCGAGTCACCATCACTCCAGATGTGTCTGAAGTACGCAGTCTGTACTGCATGTTATTTCATTTTGTATTGAATACCTTTCAGAACATTTAAAATGACTTGAAAATCTTCTTATTTCTCATTTTTATATATCATAACTAGTATGAATGAAGTGTTCTCTTAATCTCTGTCTGTGTCCTTGAACTGTACTTTTCTTCTTTTTTTAAAAAAAATGGTAATAAATATTCAACTAGTATAGATGTAGCACTTGTGTATGTTTATGACTGTGTATGTGTATGTGTATGTGTATCTCTGTGTGCTGTTTGTTAATTAATCACATATTTCCTGATCGGGTTCCTTTAGGAAGCTCCACTCTGGGTTATTATTCTCCATCCAGTCTCTGTCCTCACCGGGCTGTCTGAGAAGGAGGTACAGATGCCTTAATCATATTTAATCATATTTATTTAGCCTATATGTCTTTTATATCCTCCACTAGGACTAACACACGGAAACCACGCCTCCTTCAGTAGGGCTGACACACAGAAACCACGCCTCCTTCACTGGGACTGACACACAGAAACCACGCCTCCTTCACTGGGACTGACACACAGAAACCACGCCTCCTTCACTGGGACTGACACACAGAAACCACGCCTCCTTCACTGGGACTGACACACAGAAACCACGCCTCCTTCACTGGGACTGACACACAGAAACCACGCCTCCTTCACTGGGAATGACACACAGAGGCCACGCCTCCTTCACTGGGACTGACACACAGAGGCCACGCCTCCTTCACTGGGACTGACACACAGAAACCACGCCTCCTTCACTGGGAATGACACACAGAGGCCACGCCTCCTTCACTGGGACTGACACACAGAAAACACGCCTCCTTTACTAGGACTGACACACAGAAACCACGCCTCCTTCACATGGACTGACACACAGAGGCCACGCCTCCTTCACTGGGACTGACACACAGAAACCACGCCTCCTTCACTGGGAATGACACACAGAAACCACGCCTCCTTCACATGGACTGACACACAGAAACCACGCCTCCTTCACATGGACTGACACACAGAGGCCACGCCTCCTTCACTGGGACTGACACACAGAGGCCACGCCTCCTTCACATGGACTGACACACAGGAGAACTGACAGCCATAGAAGCCACGCCTCTTTTTAAAGAGCTGTTATTTTAAATAAGAGTAAATTCCTGTCTTTCCTTCCACCTAGCTCTGGATATTAACTCTTGGTGCTGCTTTTGGATTCTCGTCATACGGCCCTATCGCACTGTTTGGGGTGATCGCTAGTGAGAGTGCTCCTTCAAACTTCTGCGGGACATCACATGCCATCGTAGCACTTATGGCAAACGGTACGTCTTATACCCTACTTCTTTAGATTTTTTAGAAATATAGTCTTAACATTTACATATAAAATACTCATTATAGCAACATGACATCAGATCAGTTAATAGCAAAATAAACAGTATTGATGCCAGGTGTGTGTGCAGGTAGGAGTGGAGGTAAGACTACCACTAACATGACCATTTAGTGTCAATTTTACAAACAGTGGGCAATTTTATCACTTTTTATTTCATCTTACAAATCTGCATGAAAAAACATCACATCTACTTCAAAAATGACCTGAATGTCATCTTTGTAATTTGAATACCTCTTTAGTTTTGTCTGACTAGTATACTTGCTCTGAAGTGTTCCATAAATGCTTTTGCTGTGTGTGTGTGTGTGTGTGTGTGTGTCAGTCGGTGCATTTCTTGCCGGCCTGCCATTCAGCACCATCGCCAAGCGCTACAGCTGGGACACGGCCTTCTGGGTAGCGGAGGTGACCTGCGCCCTCACCACCGTTTGGTTCTTCATGCTGCGCAACATGCGCACGAAAATGGGACGAGTGGACGAAAAGAAAGACTGATCAACACACACCGAACACAGCGCACTACTCAGACCCTGCCAATGTGAAATTACTGAGCTACATCAGCATCAGTGTCATCTCTGCTCAGAAAAACACTCTTCATTTAATGTAGGTGTAGTGTTAGTTATAAGTGCATCTGAGTGTGGTAGTTCTACACTAGCAACTGGAACGTTGTGGGTTCAAGGCCACAGAGACACATCTGAGATGCATAATCCTGAGTGGCTCAGCTTTGTACTCTGTCGATTGGATTTTGCTTCACTTTGGATAAGAGGTTGTGCTGAATAAATAACCATACACTGAATTACATGACTTTACTACACTGTGCACTGAGTGTGTGTGTGTGTGTGTGTCTGAAAGACAGTGAGCATGTCCAAAACCACGAGTGAGCTAAAAAACTCTTTTCGCCATTAATCGATGAGATAAAAATAAAAGCTCACGTGCATTTTGCCCCCATGTTCCCTGAGCAGGTCTCAGTGAATCTCTCCTGCTTTTTAGGTGTTAAGATTTTCTTCCATTAGGAGTCTTACTATAAATCGGGAAAGTATGCAAATGACTGACATTACATGGTTGATATTATCTATCTATCTATATCTATATATATATATATATCTATATATAATAATAATAGTAAGGTAGAAGATGATTGAAGAAGTTGATACCAGACATATTTTTACACACTTTATTTCTAACAGAAACAGCACAAATATGTCGCTTGCAATGTTGTACTTCATTTGAAGGTATAATATAATTGGAGTTTATTAAAGTTTATTTAGACCAAATCATGTGACACTTTTTGATTATTAATGCTTGGTATCATCAGCAAGGAGTACAGGGGAAAAATACATCCAGGTAAGGGCATTAATGAGGATTTGAGGGTTTGAACACTGAGGTATGCTGCAGTGACTTGTGATAAAATCAGAAGTGTATCTATTCATTCATTCATTCATTCATTCCAACTCCTCCAAGTGAATATGAAGATAAAGGTGGTTAGACAGTCTGACATATAAATGATCAACTACAACTATTAATCAATTTCTTATTCCTGATCATTTTACCGGATGTTTGACAAGTGCTTCTCTGTGCGGTGTATCTGAAAGTTCTGGATCTACGCGTCGATCAGCAAGGCCTCTGTGCTACAATCGAACAGGATCCTGCCGTCCACTTCTCTGCTGTTGTCTGGATGTTTAAGAAACTCCAGCACTCCATTCTTCAGCTCTGGAGGAGCGGTCTTACTGAAGTCGATGACCTCGGTCAGGAGGTCCAGTAGCTTCTCTCCTTTTTTATCTCCAGGTATGAAACACTCGGTGATGTCCAATAGGGAATGGAACTTGTAGTTTTGGTAGGAGATTTTTTTGGACTCTAGAAACTGCTTGACTTCTTTGGTCGAAATGTTCTGGTTAATTCCGTCCTTGCACAGCTGATGTCCGTAGACTTTCAATAGCTTGGCCCATGCACTTTCACCTGCAGGGGACAATGTGCATTAGCAAAGATCTCCCTCAGTAATTCCCCACCCTGTGCCTCGGATTAAAGTAAATCAGTGTATGCTTACCTGCGACCAGAATGATGAGGACTTTGCCGTCTTTATGCAGTAAACTCCGGTAGAAGCAAACTGTGGCCTCCGGATCCTCCACATAGTACAGCATCTGTGAAAACAGTAAATTAAGTTAATCTTGATGTTCTTCTGTTCATGGCTTAACAGTTGACATATTGTCGACTACTGTAATCCTCAGTCTATCATTTATATCTTTTATCTCCATATTTAAAAATTACTGATGAGCCCAAAAAGTTATTTTTTTGCCAGAGAGTTGGTCAAGACCATAACAAACGCATCGTCTAGGACAAGTGAAGCCAGCGGCGTCTTTTCAAACTGCTGCTCATGCTGTGTCATAGGAGGTGTATACTAACTGCTCTGTTCCATGCATGTGAGCTAACAATCATGATCGGCTAGTGCCATTCTGATCGACACAGAAGAAAGAAAAGCCATCCTTTCCCCTCCACTGAGACGGACACTTGTGCCTTCTTGGAGCACCAGCCCCAAAAAGCTGTGATATCATGTGGAAAACGTGTACGCTACCAATTACAGGGTTGAAACTTTACACAGGAAACTGTAAAAATTGACCTGAACAGAAATCTAATCATACTCTCATGTGGCTAATATTACACAAAATATTAAATATTATACCCCTGTGATTGGCTAGCATGTTTCTAGTTGACACAGAAGAAGAGAAAGACATCCTTCTCTTGAACCAGACTCCTAATATAACATAAAATTGATAAGGAACTAAAAGAAAAGGACACTAAGGAATACTCAGACATGCATGTACGAACCTGAATAAGGTTAATGAAGTGCATCTTCTTCTCAGAGTTTCTCTTTTTCCATTCGTTTTCGAACTCCGTTGCGGTCATTTTGTTCCACCTGAAGGTGGCGTAATCAAGGCCTGGAGTCTTCGATATTAAAGCTAGAAGAAATTGTTCCTGCATCAGTACATTCTGAAACACTGAAACAGTTTAAGGCTTGGGGGCTAAAGTCATTTTAATACATTTTAATAAATTATTGCAATATCCTTTAATATCACCCCAACCCAAGTCTACTATATACCCTACACTCAAAACTAACCTTTAATCCAAACCGTACACCCTAACACACTGCACTCAGCACTCTAAACCTAACACAAACATTAAACCTATCATATGCTTTAAACCCTATACCCTAAACACTATAGCTAGGCTCCTGGCTGGACCTTGAGATAACATTGTGCTAATGCAGTTTCATACTTTGAATGAAGCAAAGCACTAGGGGACGGTTCCAGTAGTGAGCATCCGAGTTAGAACGTTTCAATCCTACTATTACCCTGTAAAAATGACATCTTAGCAAGTGGAAATACTTTGAATATAGACGAATTTAGCTAGGATTTCCCATTATAAGATTACAATGAACTAATTATAAGATTATAAAACCTATTTCTCAACATTTCTACTCATTTTATGCTTGAAATAGTTTTGTTGGCGGGTTGGCAGATCATTTTGCTCATTTTTATTTAACATTTATTTCTAGAATGAAGCAAAATGATCTGCCAATAGAATAAGAAAATTTAAAGCTTGAAATTAGTGCAAATGTTTAGAAATAGGTTTAATAATCTTATGTTTGTTTATAACAAATACTAACTAACTTTGACTATATTGAAGATATTTTCAGTTGCTAAGATGGCATTTTTTTTTGCAGTGTACCCTACAAAATGCAGACTACCTAACCTTTCACTTTTAAAATCTGTGATTGTTCTTTTAAAATAAATTAGGTCTGTGAAATGAATCAGATTTGACCATGAATTTGTTAGGGCCCTACCTACAGCTGACACACTATTTGGCACAAAAATCTTGAAGGTAAAGCACAATAAAGAACAAATTTGTGTTCATTCTTACTCTTATATTTGTTAAGCATGTCGTTGCTGGGTTCCACCACCTCATTCTCCACTTTGGCACCTGGATGCTTTTCATGCAACACTTCGAGAATTTCTAGATCGATCTCACCTGGAGAAAGATGTCAACTTTTAATACGGATAATACAGATACACGTATAGAATTATAAGATAAGATATACTGTATTGTCCCCTCAGGGAAATTTTTCTTGGCCTCAATGCATTGAGCAGCAACATACATAATTATACACACTGCATATTCAATCATACATTCACATACATACATCACATATATCAGTGTTAAACCAACAGTGGTTCACAGCCTACCCAGCCTACTAAGCCACCCTATAGCTTAGCCCAGGGCTGATTACACGGCCCTGTTATTGTTACACAACTCCACAATTATTGCACAACACCATTATTGTTACATAATCCTGCAATTAATGCACGACCCCATCATTATTGCAGTCCCGCAATTATTGCACAGTCCCCTAATTGTTAGACAGTCCCGCATCTCAAAATAATTACACACTCTAAAAGAATTGCACAGTTCCCTAGACCTTGCTATTTAAAATCCTATTGAAGCAGGCACAAGCAAATTTTTAAAATGATTTCCTTTGCACCTTGGCACTCTCTATCTTCTGCCAGAGGGTAGCAGCTGGTACTCAGAGTGAAGGACGTGGGGTGGGTCCGCCACTATTTTCTGTTTATAATTTTTTTAATAACAACATAGACTGATAAATAGTTATACCTGATCCGCTTCCCACTCCCATCACGTTCAGAGTGGGTTCTCCTTTTCCGATGCTGCAAAAGGCAGAAAGCGAGAAAGTGAAGAGTGTGTTATTTTGCATTATAACACAAATGCGTAATAGAGTGTATTACTGCTCATAATCACACATAATAAAGTATTAGTGCAACAGTGAATATTATTCTTTAGTAGAGCGTTTTATTGAGTTTTTTAGTGTTCATAACAGTATGTGCCACAGAGAGTTAAAATGTGTAATAACAATTCATATAGAGTGTATTAAGGATAGTAAAAGTGTGTGAAATCACATGCATAATTTAGCTTAATGTAGTAACGTGCTTTGTAGAATGCATTAATAGTGTATTATAGTGTATAATATTATGTATTAGTGTATTATAGTGTATAATATTGTGCTTTGTAGAATGCATTAATAGTGTATTATAGTATATACTGTATAAGTGTATAAATATAGTGTATTAGTGTTCATAACTGGATGTTATAGAGCCCATTAGTGTGCATAATAGAGCTTTATAGAGCTTTTCATTAGTGCATGTAATACCGTTTTATATAATGTATTAGTGTGCATAAGTGTTATAGAGTGCATTAGCATACATAAATGAGCTTTATAGCATGCATTAGTTTGCACAGTAGCATGTTGTATAGTGTATTCGTGTTCATAATAGTGTTATAGTGTGCATTACTGTTTGTAATAACGCATTATAAAGTGTATTCATATAGAGCACATTAGTGTGCATAATAACGTTATATAATGCATTACTGTATGTGATAGACTGCATTAGTGTGCATAACATAACTATACATGTTATATAGTGTATTAGTGCTCATAAAAGCATGATAGAGCATTATCTTCCAACTTTAGTGTACATAATAACATCTCCATACATAGGGGTAATTAACACCTTTTAGTCAAATGTAAATTTATTTACAAATCATCCTCTACATGATTGCCATTTCTTTGTAAACACACACAGAGTTGTCTTTCTTGCTACTGCTGAACTTGTGTTAACACGTCTGGTGTTGTGCATGTACGTGCATGTCCATCGCAACCCTGCAACAGCGTCCTGATCCAGCCATGAGAATGATTTCAATTATGTTCTTCTTTTGTCAAAGGCATTCTTAAAGACTATCTGAAAAAAATTTTTTATATAAACTAAGTATGAAAAATTTTGGAAGTCATTTTGCTAAAAAGTGTTAATTTCCCCCTATGTATGGAGACTTTTGGGACACTAGTGTTATAGATCGCTTTAGTGTGCATAATATAATGTTATCGAGTGCGCTTGTGTGCACAATAGCATGTTATATAGTGTACTATTATAAGCAATAGAGTGTTATAGAGTTCATTATAGTGCATTATAGCATGTTAAAAGGTGTATTAATTTCCTAAAATGGAGTGTTATAGAGCACAGTAGTCTAGATAATAGAGTTTTGTACTAGTTTGCATAATAGCATGTTATATAATGTATTGGTGTGCATAATGGAGTGTTACAGTGTGTATTTGGAGATGTAGAGATGATTTTGTGTGTGTGTGTGTGTGTGTGTGTGTGTACAATTGCAGTGTGTGTGTGTACAATTGCAGTGAGTGTATACCTGGCCAGGATGCCTGCGAGCTTTGTATGGATGAAATCTTTCATGCACTGGTGTTCAGCAGAATTCGCCAGCAGCAGCTCAAAGGTTTGCAGGTATTTGGGATAATCAAACACCAGGCTCTCCATTTTGATTTTTTTTTTTTCTGAAACACAGGAACATTGCAACTGTCGCCTTGGATTGCACAGTATTGTGGCATTGGTGAGAAAGAAGGTCAACCAGGAAGCATTGTGAAAACAGTACATGTGCTGTTTTATTGGCAACACACACAGGCTTGGTTGGTTAAAATGGAGAAAATTAAGATTACGAGCATTCTAACTGTGAACATAGCAGCTCAAATGTGTCTTAAGAAAATGGAGAAATGAAATTTGTGATCTTAGGGAGTTGTCCATTTTTTGGGAGAAAGTACCGACTGTTCAGACAGTACTTCCCTGTTTGGAGAATTGGCCCAGACAGGCGATATATACACACATACATACATGGACCTGACTACATATATATACTGTATATATAGTCAGGTCCATAAGTGTTTGGACAGTGACACAATTTTTGATTTGATTGAAGTGTATATTTAATTCAAGGGGTTTAACAAAGAATATTGCATTGCATTAATTGTATAGGAATTACAGCATTATTTTTTTTTTTACAGAGTCCCTCCATTTTCACAGGCTCAAAAGTAATTGAACAAACTAACAATCATAAATATGAGGAAGATTTCTAATACTTGGATGCAAATCCTTTGCAGTCAATGACTGCCTGAAATCTGGAACCCATGGATATCATCAAATACTAAAAGCCAGGCCTTTACTGCAGCCGCCTTCAGTTGCTGCTTGTTTGTGGGTTTTTCTGCTGTCAGTTTTGTCTTCAGTAAGTGAAAGGCATGCTCTATTGGGTTGAGGTCACTGGATATTTAAGAACATTTCATTTCTTTGCCTTAAGAAGCTCTTGGGTTGCTTTGACGGTATGATTTGGGTCATTATCCATCTGTACTGTGAAGCACTGTCCTATCAGTTTTGCAGCATTTGACTGAATCAGAAAGTGCAGCTCTATACACTTCAGAATTCATCCTGCTACTTCTATCAGCTGTCACATCATCAATAAACACCAGTGACCCAGTTCCACTGGCAGCCGTACATGCCCATGCCATAACACTGCCTCCACATGTTTGACAGATGATGTGGTATGCTTTGGATCATGAGCCTTTCCTTTCCTTCTCCATAGTCTTCTCTTCCCATCATTCTGCTACAAGGTAATCTTGCATCAGAACTGGTCAGGCTTTTTTTAAGAGTTTTTTTTTTTTTTTTAGCAAAATCTAATCTGGCCTTTCTGTTCTTGAGTGTTACCAGTGGTTTGCATATTGAGGTAAACTGTCTGTATTTACATTCATGAAGGGGTCTATTGATTGTAGACCTTCTAGACCTTCACAAAGGTGAAGGGTTTTTTTCTTCACCAAGGAAAGAATTCTGCATTCATCCTCTTTTGTTTTTTTTTCCTTCGTCTTCCAGGCCTTTTGGTGTTGCTGAGCTCGCCAGTGCATTCCTTCTTTTTAAGAATGTACCAAATTGTTGATTTGGCCCTCCTAAAGTTTCTGCTATCGCTCTGATAGGTCAGTTTTGTTTTTTCAGCCTAATGAGGGCCTCCTTCACTTGCATCAACACCTTTTGGGACTGCATATTGAGAGTTCCCATGAACAGCCACCAAATGCAAATTCAACACTTGGAATCAACTCCAGACCTTTTATCTCCTTAAACTGTCATGAAATACCACACACATATTTACAGTCTGAAATAATGCACAATGTTAAGTAAAGACAAAGCACTTACTTGTCGTCTTCTGCCTGTTCTTCTGTGGACACACAACGTGCTGCTGGGGTTTGTTCATTGCAGATCATCGCTATCCTTTTAAAGCTGCAGCTCCACCCATTTTCATTCTTTAGCAACTTTTATTTACAGAACTGGTTTTTTGACAAGACATTCCACATATCATTAACGCCCACCTTTGGCTCATAATAAAATCTGTCTATGGTCTCTGTGTTGAGAAAGACAGCAGGATGATTGTATATTACCACAATGCCCTTTCAAAGCTGCAGCCTTGATGACCGACCCTTGGCTCTACTACAAGCTGTTGCTGACTTTCATGCCATTTCAGGAGAATGCCCTCTGACAGTAATCTTGCACTGTATGAATGTTAACTATCAGATCAGCATCGAGTATCAGCAGATACCCAGAGCTCGGATATTGGATTTCAGATATGAAAAATATGAGGATTGGAACATCCCCATTATATTTTCTCCATCTATAACTGATATACAGAAGCTGAGTTGAAGCCTCAGTATGTTGAACGTTCCATTTTGTTAAAAATGGAAAAAAAGTAGTTCTCATTCAGAGTTCTGTGTATTAGTTAATACAATGGGGATGTTCCAGTTAGGCTTAGATATTTGTTGGGTTGTTAGTTACTATTATTGATGTATTATTTTTCTTAAAGAATTAAACATTTAAAACTAGATTTACATTTGATAATGATAAGGCATTTTTAACTGATAATTGATTTAGTACCATTAATTTAAATACAAACAAATTCTGTGTTGGATCTATTCCAAGGAAAGAACAAATTGTAATCAGACTTTGCCAATGTCTAACAAGTAAATGCCAATTTAAAAAAAAATTCTATGCTTAATCCTTCTGGTGCTTTATTTAACCACAAGGAGAAATTTCTTTGGACTTAATAGTACTCTTGTCACCACCCTGACATATTTGTTCTAGCAGGTTGATTTTTTAAAATGGAGATTATAAACTAAAGCTTTTCTGTACTTGGCTCTAGATAAGTATGTCTGCAAACCTTTGTAAAGGTTAAAAAAAAAAAAAAAAAAAAACTTCCAAAGAAAGACCTGAGGGTCTTTAGGAAGAATAGCCTGCTCTGGTCTTTCCTGCACAGCTTGTCTGTCCAGCCCACTGTGTCAAATTCCACCTCTACATCCTCCACCTGCTATAGTGGGTTAACAAGCCTTCTAACATGCCCGAATCAAGCCACCAGACTTGCTGTGGCTCCAGGAGGCAAGCTGTTTGAGGTCCAATGTCCTGTCCTTTGCACTGTGACTATGCTGGCAGTATTCCTGAGGCATTTTGTGCAGTTTAAGAAAGAATGAAAGAGAGAGAGAGAGAGAGAGAGAGAGAGAGAGAGAGAAAACAGGTTTAGTATCACCACATAGAATGGCTTAATTCAATTCAATTCAATTCAATTTTATTTATACAGCACTTTTAAAAATGGATATTGTCACAAAGCAGCTTTACAGAAATCCGGACATAAAATTTGAATTTATCCGTAACGGTGGCAAGGAAAAACTCCCTGAGACAACATGAACCAGATTCAAAAGGGTGTGTGACAAAAGGGAGAGTGCGATTATAAATCATTTCTCTTCTATAACTGTGTACTATAGAGTCAAGTAGTGCTAAGTGTGTCAAAAAGACTTGAATATGAGCATCATTAGAGTTTTTACTTTAAGTCTGGTTTATCAAACTGAAGTTATCAACTGTTCAATGATTGAGACTTGAGCGTAAACTGTTCTTAGCAATTGCAGTCTGTGCAGACTTAGACATTGCTTTAGCACCCTGAGGCGGATACCACCAGGCTATTCATTTACATTTACATTTATGGCATTTGGCAGACGCCCTTATCCAGAGCGACTTACAATTATCTCATTTATACAAGTGAGCAGTTGAGGATTAAGGGCCTTGCTCAAGGGCCCGGCAGTGGCAGCTTGGTGGTGCTGGGATTCGAACTCTCAACCTTCCGATCAGAAGTCCAACATCTTAACCACTGAGCTACCACTTCATTCAGCCTTGCAGAGAGTCAAACAATCGACCGGCAGTTCAGAGGTAAATTCCATACATGGTCTAGTGACTGATACAGTAAAAAGAGGCACAGAAACATGGAGACAGCCTCCATGTCAGATTCCATTACACAATCACCAGCTTCCACGCAAATCAAAACCTTTACCTGTTAACCCGGTTACACCAGTTAATTAAACCTATGCATGTGTCTGTGTTTCTCAGTGGGTGTGTGTGTGGGGGTGTGTGTTTACAGCCATATGTGTTCTTTTTAAAAAAAAATAAAAAATTAAAAAGCATTTTTCGTATAAACTTACATTTGTACAGACATTTTGTAACATTGAAATATATTTTAAATACAGTTTTAAAAAATATCCTGTATATGCTAAATGAATTCCCATTTCTTTCTTCTGTGAGTTCACTGAAACTGATTCATGTCTTGACTTGATTTTTTGATTTTCAAATAATTTTGCCCAAGTCAAATTATAAAATTTCAAATGTGGCTCTTTATGGACAGAGCAGTTTAACGCATCTCTGTTTCTCTGCAACATGCCAAGCTGCATTTTTTTTCTTATTAACTTCGAAAAGAGAGGGAGTGACTATTTATAGCTGCTCGTTTCACTGCGTTAAGTGTAACAACAAGCGGATAAAAAAGTATGGAAGTGTCATTCATTAATAAATGAAAAAATAATCATTGCTGTAGTATAAAATGAATAGATCACGGGCTGTGATGTTATAGGAAAATAATCAACTTCAAGGTGGGAACAGTAACCACGCTTCATGTCAAGCCCGTCGTTAATTATTTTCCTATAACAGCACACCCTCAAGTGTTTTATTCCTCATTAATTTAACTGCCATGTAAAATCTGTAAAATATTTTGGACCTACTGCACACTTTTTCATGTGCACTGTGCAGGCAACTTCTGTTCATACAAATATAAGCTTCATTCTTTACCTGTTAATCCAGTTTTTACTTTCCTGAAGGCGCTTACGTTTGGAACTTTTATAACATCAGCCTGTGCTAATATGATATCCTTATTTGACTGTGACACACATGAAACTGAGTGTGCCGTTGGAAGGACTGAAACTTGAAAAACAGCTTATTTAAACATATCGCTCTCATTCAGACATTTATTTCATTTTCTGCATTTTGTCAATGCACGTATTGTATATTTTTTTGTATAGCTCCTAATTTCTTTATTTGCTCCACATTTTAATCTGAATATATAATTAGTTTTTGCTGCATATCCCTTTGCTGCATAGCCCTTTTTTGCATAAATGTACAGAAGCGTTATGCTGCCATGCAAGAAAAAAATCCCCATCTTGTTATTACAAGAAAAAAAAAAGCATCACGTTATTATGAGAAATGACAAATGGTGCAGCTGCCGTGTGATTATTACGGTGGTCAAGAGGGTGTGGTCAAGCACCGGCTGTGAATGGGAGGAGGTCTAGAAGTTTTTTATATATGAACCCTGCCACTATGGCCCTGGAAGCAATTAAAAAAAAAAAAAAAAAAAGTCACTTTTCATTCACGAATTATACTCAGCTTTCACAATCGAACTTTCTGGCTTTCTATCATATAATGTGACTGATTAAGCTAGATAATTATGTTTCAAAACAATAAAGCCGTTCCTAAATCAGGGAACTGCTGTTTACAGTTGACAATAATAGCCATCTAATAATATTTTATCAGATTTACTTTAGTTTTTTTGGGGTTTGTTATATTCTAGAAAGATTAGAAATTTCGCATGCTATCAGAATCTACTACAAAACTAGAATGCAGTTCTGCTGCGAGTCAAAATGGGGTCCTTTAAGCAACCTTTCATTATAATGCATGTTATTTTTCCCGGACGATTTTCTTTTAATAACGATGCGGCTCTTTTAAAATAAATAAATAAATAAATAAAAGGAAAATGTGTGCAATGAATGTAAAATTAATTAGACAAAAATAAATACATTTTTAAAATAAATAATAAAATACAACAAAAGTGCACCTCCTATTTGTATCATTTTAACAAACATTGTCTTTTTTCTCATACTTGCGTCCTTTAAGCTCACACGAGTATGAAGTATGAAAGTATGAAAGTAAAAACCCCTGCAGCTCATGGGATCCTGGTGCATACTTTTCATCTTAACATAATACCATGTGAATGTTTCTGGCAAGTTTTTTTTTTTGTTTTTTTTTAATCTGAATAGTGCCCCTCCTACTTGTATTTGTATTTGTACTGAACAACACATTACTAGTTTCACCGCCTACACAGTGCTCGCTATGCAAGTTGAAACCTTCGGAAAGGGTGGAGGTGAATAGACACAAACAGATGAAACTTACCTAGAGCCTAAAGCATAATACGCCTTCCCTGTACAGTATAATTACTCATGCACCGTTGATAATGAGACTAACAACTGCAATTGATTGTGAAACAAGCTCCACAAAACAAAGGTTTCATCAGTTAGATCTAAACACAATCCCTGACCATTTGCTTTTATAACACTCTCTGTTTAAAGAGTGCAATTATTTGCTTTGCCTTTAAAGCACTCTAAATTTGAAGAGATAATATGGAATTTCCCTTTAGGAAGGTGATTATGGAATCATGTGAACATCACTATAGGCTTCAAAACACAACTCGTCAATGGTGCTTGATTCAATTTCTCTTTGCAAACTAGCAGGAAATGGTTGGTGAAGCAGTTTAGTGGAAAGAGGAGCACTGACATATTTAACATTTCAAAAATATTGTTTCATATTTTTTCGTTATAACTTCAGGAAGAGAGAATCTTATAAGGACACAAAGTTCAGGAGATAAAAATAGGAAGAACTGAAGAAGATAATGATCCAGAATGCATCAACGTATTTTTCAGGTCATTACATGAATAATCCATTGTTTGGTTGTTAAGATGTGAACTCAGCTCAACTCAGCCAGCATACCTGTCAAGTCCAACAGTTTTTTTTTGTTGCAGTCTTACGACTGGGAATGCAAGTCTTACTTCTTTTTTTCCCCCCACTTAACGTATACCAACAGAAAAGTTTTTTTTTTTTTAATGAAATACTGACATGGGTGTCACCACAGCACCACATTGCTCAGTAACCTGTTCAGTTCCACCCAGTGTATCTGGCCAATTCTGCCTGTTGAGTCGTGCTGCATTCGACTGATGCTTTAATCTATTGCTGATTTTCCCAAATTCTAATCTAAACTCATTTCAGTACTTTGGCTTAGAAAACCATGGATGCCCAGAGCAAGGTCAGATCTATCTAGCTAGTCTCTGAATTTGATAAGCATACAGTATAAAGAAAATTAGCGAAACAATGTATAAGATAAGTTAACTGCCTTGTTCATCTTTGCTCATAAAAATCATCACAATGATCTTATCGTATTAGTAAAATTGTCACAAATAGTCACAAATCTAAAGCTGTTAAAACACCTTTTCACAACACAAAAGCTAAATATCATGGAAAATCAAGTTTTATCCAGTAGAAAATGATGCAAAGGGAAATTTGTTGACTGTGTGCCGCCATATTGTTGTGACATGAAAACTTGGTTAAGGTGGATGTTCCCCGAGTTCCCGACTTGGAATTCCGAGTTGGGTGACTGTTCTATCGCACTGCTAACTTGGAATTTCTGACCTCTGATGAGGAAAACCTAAGAAAACGCCCCTTCAACTTGGAATTTCCTACACGGAAACTCAGGATAGCCTCCTCAGCCCTGAGTTCAGCACATGACATAAGAAATCAAAATGGCTGCTTACTGCATCAACAGTAAACCAAGCAGCACTTTTTAAATGAGTTATACTGTAAATACTAGTGTTTGCCTTCGATCAATCAATACACACATGTTCGCTTGTTAAATCTCTAACACTGAGGAGGTAAATATACATCACTCATCACAGTTAGCTGGTTAGTTTGTTGCTAACAAAAGATGACCATGGAGGCGTCCATGTTCTTTCTCACTTTGTAGCTCGAAGTCACTGAGCTCATAAATTCCATGTTCGTATGGATGCTAATGAGCAACCAGCGGCTAAAGCAAACCCAGATACACGACAACATTTCCTGCTGAATGGATGCTCAGTTTCCATGCATTGAGACGTCGAAACTAGGGGAACACTGTGCATTTTGTAAAGTGTGTATGCGTGATGTAAAGATGGGGAACTCATCTCCTTATTTCCTTTACAGTTAGTGCATGTATGTTGCTGGATGTGTATTGAGTTATTTTTTTTTTTCTTAAAATTTAAACCAGTTAAGAGGAAGTTAAGGGGGAAATATTCACCCCGCAAATTTCCTCCCATAATTGTAGTTTTATGAGAATGTTCAACATGAATGAAAGTGGAGAAGACAGAGAGCCACACCAAGTGTTCACATAAGGAACTGCGTTAATTACTTTTTTTTTTTTTTTTTTTTTTTTTTTT
>CM040470.1:2527126-2551846 GCA_022758105.1 Pangasianodon gigas
GGAACTCTGTAAAAAATGGCTGTAATTCCTAAACGGTTAATGCAATATTTTTGTTAAACCCCTTGAATTAAAGCTGAAAGTCTACGCTTCAGTCACATCTTGACTGCTTCATTTCAAATCCACTGTGGTGGTGTACAGAGGCAAAATTACCAAAACTGTGTCACTGTCCCAATATTTATGGACCTGACTGTATATCATGGGATTACACTGTCCTCATTCAAGCCTTGAGGATGTTTTCGATTTGGGTTTGGGGGTTTAACTTTCTAAGGAGCAGTTTTCTATTAACTTCGGTTATCCACAAGAGATTTACAGGTGAAGCAGGAGCTAATCCAAGCACTGAGCCAAGCTCGAGTTGAGAGTTAATCCTGACTGTCTTGCGATTTAAGCGAACAACTTTACAGTCACCGGTGCAGAAATTTCAGTTGTGTGCTATAGATTAATGCTTACATAATGACACTTTTGTTGCTAATGTTGCACAAATCAGATCAGATCAGGCGCTGATGTTGGTGAGGAGGTCTGGGGTGCAGTCGGTGTTCCAGTTCATCCCAAAGGTGTTCAGTGGGGTTGAGGTCAGGGCTCTGTGCAGGACACTCGAGTTCTTCCACTCCAACCTTCACACACCATGTCTTCATGGAGCTCGCTTTGTGCTCAGGGACATTGTCATGCTGGAACAGGTTTAGACCTCTTAGTTCCAGTGAAGGGAAATTGTAATGCTACAGCACACAAAGACATTCTATACAATTGTGTGCTTCCAACTTTGTGGCAACAGTTTGGGGAAGAACCACATATTGGTGTGACGGTCAGGGGTGCACATACTTTTGGCCATGGAATGTAACTGATTTCTCAGATTTCTCATTTCAAAACCATGTAAAGAAAGCTGTGAATATGTTGAAATTTAATTTGGTTATTTTTACATTTTTTTTCTAGAGATAATTTGATGACAGATGCAGCAATTTTTTTATGCACACCTTGATTATTACATTAGTTTGTCAAATCTGTTGAACAACATATAAAAAAAGTTGTGAAGGTTTAAGATAAATTTTAAAAATCAACATCATTGTAACGTTTTTTGTAACATGTCTAAACATGGATTTTTGAAGTGGAGTATTGGAGTGGAGTATTTCTAAACAGCCTTCTTCTAGTGCTTGGAGAATTTGTGTATAAAAAAGGAAAAAAAAAAAAAAAAAAAAGTAGGTTGACTAAGGCTGTGACAAGAGATGATTGTGCCAAAGCAGTAAGGAGAAGTGTTTTTGGTCAATCTGCATTTTCTTTTCATGCTGCTTCCTACTGATTTAAGTGATGTGAAAACCATGGGTTTATTTTTAAAAAATTGAAATATGTATGCTGGAATATCATCACATGATTAAAGTGCTCACATACAGTAAATTAGTGTTGTGTCATTGATTGTGTCAAGTGTTTTTTAGTGTTTGTGTTATGTGTTTGTTTATTTGTTATATAGCAATGTTTTTTATTGCTGATTTGTGGATTTATTTTGTGGATTTATGTTTTTTTTTTTTTAAATCATCAACCTGTCCAGGGACAATAGATAAAAATAGCCATTTGGCTAAATCTGACACATTTATATCATAAATGCTGATGTTGATTAATGTGTATTTATTTTGTTAAATAAAAAAAGACATTTTTATTTCTATTTGTTCTCACAACCATTTGACTTTCCTTTTTTACTTCTACTACAACCCTAAAATAAAGCAACTCGAAAGACCAGAACTGTGAAACTTGTAATTGTTGTGTAGCAACACAAGACAAAGGATTTACACACCCGAGTTGTACATATTTCCAAGGTCAGGGTAAGCATCTGTTTTGGTAGCAGCACTCAAGATGAGGGTTAGACCTGGGGGCAGCATCTGGGCTAGATTAAGTCGACCGTCATGGGAAGTTGTAGCGAAGAGAAGGTTCGGAAATAGTCTGTGCTAATGATCGAAGGGGTGTGAGTGCCATAGGTGAAACCTCATTCGTGTCCAATGTCTGTTGTTTTTTATCTGGGGCTGCAAGGCTAATCTAACTAACAGGTAACGGTAAACTACGTGAGCCAGAATCTCGCCTGTAAATGCATGCCTGCACATCGTAAATATCCACCTCAAACCACATCCACTTCTTCAGTGATGTCACAAAAACTTCCCTAGGTAAATGATCACTACCAGGATCACTTTTTATCTCTGGGCAGTTTGGTATGACTCCACCCCCCTTTAGGCCCCGCCTCAAAAAGTTTGATGGTGGATCTGTAGTGGAAATCTGCAATCTCTGCAGAAAATATAGTTCAATATATACATTATCTGGACAAACATATGTGGACACCTGACCATAACACCCATATGTGGACCTTCCCCAAACTGTTGCCACAAAGCTGGTAATATGCAATTGTATAGAATGTCTTTGTATGCTGTTGTATTAAGATTTCTTTTCACTGGAACTAAGAGGTCCAGACCTGTTCCAGCATGACAATGCCCCTGTGCACAAAGCGAGCTCCATGAAGACATGGTGTGTGAAGGTTGGAGTGGAAGAACTCGAGTGTCCTGCACAGAGCCCTGACCTCAACCCCACTGAACACTTTGGGATGAACTGGAACACCGACTGCACCCCAGACCTCCTCACCAACATCAGCGCCTGATCTCACTAATGCTCTTATAGCTGAATGAACACAACTCCTCAGAGCCACACGCCAAAATCTAGTGGAAAGCCTTCCCAGACGAAGTGGAGGTTATTATAACAGCAAAGGGAAGACCAGCTCAGTATTAATGCCCATGGTTTTGGATTGGGATGTTCAAAACTCAAGTGTCCACATACTTTTGGCCATATAGTGAATATATAAAATGGCGAAATCTTTTAGATTACACAATGAAATGATCTCTAGAACGTATCTTCTCCCACCAGAGTGTATTTAAATACCAAACATGGTATTTAAGAAGAATATTTTGGGTGAGATAAACATCATCATTACTTGTTAGCTATATTAGCCTTAACTTAAGAAACAAACTTCAGACAATTAACAATGTCTTGGCTGATTTGCGTCACAGAACAAAGATAAATGCTAAATGAATTAAATTCTCTTTCTCTCTCAGTTAAGATAATTGTAACTTGACAATACTTTTAGGAAACTGGGTCAAGGTAAGTTCAAAGTTTCACCAGTATGTGATCGTACTGAACTGTTCTAAATCACATCCTGCTCAAATCAGCCTGCATGAGCTGAGATACTGCGCTTAAAGAATGAATGGCTTATCACACATTGATTTTTCTGCTGTAGACTATGGGCGAAGTTCAAAGAGACAGCTGTTCACATCCACTTCTCGCCACAGTCCTGCAAAAGCTCTTAATCACATATACAAACCCGATTCTTATAATCCTACTTACTAACCACACGCCACTACTTATTCCACAGTAATAACACAGTGAGTGCAAGCTATAATCACATGCCATATAAACACACTCTTTTATTACAAACTGGCATTCACAAAATTCCCATCATCTATTTATTTAGGAAAAAATATGCAGTGACATTAAAAAAGTCTTATAATCATGTAAAGAAAATCTGTGACACAAAGATGATTTTAAAATAATTAAATAAACATTTTCCTAAATATCAAATGAGCAGGGAATAAAACATTACAAGGTGTAATTTTTTTTTATGGTGTAATTTTATAGAAAAATAAGCAACAGGGTAGTGAGAGGAGTTAGTGTTACCAACCCAAGGTTGACTATTTTCCTATAACAGCACACACCAAAGTGTTTTATTCCTCTTATACTTCAGCAGTTTTCCTATTATTACAATTCTTATTTTATTTGTTAAAGAACGACACATCATGAATTCTTTTATCCATTTATAGCTACATTTCATGTTGTGGAAAGTCCATGAAACAAGTTAGTTCCTGGTCTTACGTTATCACAGCTATAAACAGTCATTCCCTCATCAACCTCTATTTTTCTCTCTCGTGAAGTTACTTAGACAAAAAAAAACAACAAAAAAACAGTTTATCATGTTACTGAGAAACCATAAAGAGTAATCCTGAAGACTTTCCCATGTTTTCCCATGTTGGAAAATTTAAAGTTACAGTTTTACCTCTGACCGTTACAAAGCACTGACACTGGAGACTCCTTCCACAAATGTCCTCTTACAGAAAACTGAAACATATCAATGATTATACCTTTTTCTTTGTTAAATAACAACAGGTTTATTGCTAGACTCAGATTATATAGAGCATTTGCCATACAAGTCCCTATAAATGAGCCATTACTATAGAAATGATAATATATTACAAGTGCATTAATATAAACCTGTGATTTTCAGCTGTATTACAGTCAGAGCTGCTGTTATAGAAAATAAATCAAGGCTTTTTGACCAATCAGATTTGACAATTCAACAGTGCTGTGGTATAAATTACTATAAATAGCAGTAAACAGTAAAAAACTAAATCAAATACTTGGTGTATCGGTTCTCTCGGGTAAAATGTCATGCGTTTTTATAATGGAAGCAGGCATCTTGGAGAACCTGCCTCAGTTCTTCTGGAAGATTTGCCTCATAGGCTTGTGTTTCTGCAGGTAAAACCAGACAGCCTCGATGTTTTTTTTAATCTGTAAAGTAGTCTATTACTAAATATCCGCATTTCTTTAAAGGGATACAAAATATTTCTCTGTAATCCTAAATTTTTCCGGAAAATAATTTTTGGACAGAAGACAAACGCTTATATAGGAGACAGAATTTATTTTGAAGAATTTGCAATTTACTTTAGCTATTATATACAGCAATTTTAGTATTAAATCACAGCACTAACTGAAAAAAAAAGTCTAGGAAAACAGATGAGAGTAAAGCAGTGGCTCTGTGTCTGTCCTGGGATTTGAACTTTTAAGCTGAAGCTGTTATTGTGTAAAAGTCAGACATAGTGCAATGAACCAGCATGAGGTTACAGGCTAGTTATGACCATGTAAATATAATACTAACTTATTACAATGTTTTAAGTTAGACATAGATGCATTATAAGTGTGTATTATATAATACTAGTGAGACAGCTCTGTATTAAAGAATTATATACTGAATAATGTAGTTGTGAACCCAATGTTTTGAACATAAAAGCGGGAGAAACAGGTGTCACAAACAATTTTTTATTGGCTCGCTTTAATCAAACAATACACAGAGATACATCTATAAACAATGATCTGAAAGAAACTGTACATTTGTAGTTGCACGTGTATATTGCTACTGCTGGTACGAGTGCTGTACAGTTTGCCAGATCTTACACTCGATCATCGGACCGGCCTGAAAAGGTGGCCAAGCTTTAGCACGTCCATGCATTTTAGCTTTGCCAAGGATTCAATCTTGACCACATCCGGACAAGGTACCATTACACGCTGCATATAAAGTCAAAGATCGTTTCACAGCTGCTATATAGATCTATTGTGGCGCTATCACAGGAAAGACAACAAATCAAAACACGTGATGATGCACAGGCCTGACATGGAGAGCTCCAGTACTACAAAGTAGGTTTATTAAGCATAATTGGTACAAGAATTAACATACAGAACACAGCTTACAAACGTCCTAAGTAATCTGCCTCATTATAAACAAGAAAACGATGAGTGATTCGCACCCCTCCCCGCTGCGCACACATACATAACAGGTTACACACATTCAAACAAACAAAAAAAAAATCCCTCATTGAGCCAATGGAATGTTAGTCATTTGGGCAAGTTGTCCATCTGTCTTTGTAAACGCCATGCGCAATGTGTGTGTGTATGTGTGTGTGTATGTGCCCATGGCGTAACTCCTTCCCACTGTGAAAAGAGGAACTGACAGACAATAACTGTTCTGGATGTACAAATGTGGCATGGGATGAAATCCCCCTCAAAATGCATTGTAGCTTTCATAAAAAATGTGTCTCTACAATCAAACTACTAAAAAAACTGCCTTTAGAAAATAGTAGATAAAAATATTCCCCTGAATTGTACAAGAAGAGAGGTACAGGGAGCACTGGTTCGAGACAAGACGTTATTCTGCTGCGTCGTCCTTCTTCTCCGTCTCTTCTGTTGCTGGTGCCTGAAAGAACAAAATACGCAAGTATTACACCTGATTCTTTCTTTCTTTCTTTTTAAAGCAAAGTATTCTCATCAAATATTACAGGCTTACCTCATCATCGGCCTTTGCCTCGCCATTCTCGGCAGGGACTTCCTCTTTCTTCTCCTCGTCCTTGGGCTTGTCCTCCTTGGGCTCCTTGGTCTTTTTGGGTTTGGCAGGTGCCTTCTGCAAAGAGCATGTCATTACTGATTAATAAACCATCAATCTAGGTACTTTAACAAGGAAGTAAAACAAACAGACAAGCTTGTTTTTACCTTTGCCTTTGGCTTCGGCTCTGCCTTAGGAGGTGCCGGTTTCTGTAAATCAAACACAGTCATGAGATTTGTGTAAAAACTTATTTTTATGGCAAATCAGCTTAGGTGTGTCATCGCTCATCAGGCGCCTACTTACGTTTACCAATCTCGCCGATCTCCTTTTGGGCTGAAAAATAACAAAGGAACATGTGAATTTGTGTCGTCACAATTTTGAGTAGTTAAAATAACGTTCGCTTTACGTTAAAAAAACAAAAACAAAAAACTACGCAACTTACCTCACTGGCTTCAGTGTCATTGTTCGCCTGAAAAACAAAGAACTCTGAATCAGTTTAGAAGAAAAACACAAAGACGCTATTCTTCATGAAAATGCCAAACCCAAGAACTGAACAGTGTAACAATGTAAATAATTATTTTAATAAGTATAAATGCCAAAAACAAGAACTTAATGGCTACTGTGTTGGTCAGTCAGCAAACGCCGCCCCACCCCCTCCTTTATAAAAAAAAAAAAAAAAACTAATGTTGATCTCAAAAGCCCGCCATTTTCTTGACGCTGTGCGCTGATTGGCTGTCTGTGTGCGCACGAGGGAGAAGGAGGGAACTATGAGCCCCGCCCCCCTTCCACACGGATCTATTCAGCAACGTTGACGATTTAATTAAAGATATACGTTTAAAATGGCGTTTGGAAACCAATTCTGATTTTTTTCTAGCTTTTTTTCTTACTGACAGGACATATTGGAAGAGTTTAGGGTCGTTATAAAGAAAAAGGAAACGCTAGAAAACAACGGAGTCGCTGCGGTGTGAGAGATTCGCCATTTTTACAGCCACAGATTTGCACGAATCCACAGCTATGGCGACGAAGTGCACCGACTCCAAGCACACCACTACATCTACACAAGCACGAGTGACTCCCACAGAACCTCAATACACACCTCTGTTGTACATTTCATGTGTTTTTCGGGTAAAGAAACGGTCGTGGAGATCATGCCACTGACCACTGAGCTTTTCTTGGAGGAACATTTACAAGAAGACCTTTTTCCAAAACAGAAGGATCGAGTATTTTTTCTCTTTAAAACCCAAAACACATCCAAACAAAGATTCTGGATACGTTAGAAAAACAAAACGACTTACAATGCATGCAATTATTTTTAAAAAACGTGCATTTAGCCTGTGCTTATGGAGAGAAAGAACTGAAAAGTAGAGATCGCCTCAGTTACACCCCTTTGTCTAGATCCATGTATCCAGGGCTACTTCGTCCATGTGTAAACAGTGAGCATGAAAATAATCTACTTGAGGAAAAAAAAAATTAAAAATCACCCTCGTTTACTAATGTTTTGCTAAAACAGGAATGCATGCACTCGTGTAACGGATTAAGAAGGAAAATCTCAGTCTGTGCACACTGAAAGGAAGCGCATCACAAATCAAAACATTAAAAAATGTGCAACAAAATGAATGCACAGTGGAACCTCAGTTCCCACACTGCAAAAACACAGCATTAGCACTCCAGTGCATGCTTTTAAATACCATGCACGGATGCACATTTTGCATATTTACACATTAAAACACAGATCAAAGAGAATTCCAACTCACACACACACACACAGTACTTACTTTGCTCCTTTTGGGCATGGCTGGTTTTGAGGTGTTATTTAAACACAAAAAAAATAGGAATAGGCTGCAAGGAGGGGAAAAAAAGTATGCAAGCCAAAGAGACTAAAAATAGCTAACAACAGTGCTTAGTTAGCTCGATAAAAAAGACACACAGGTTTCAGCGCAGGAAGACGTTAACGTCCCATCGAAACACAAACTAGCTCAAACCGGATTGGATTCTCCCCCCTTCTTTCCCCCCTATTCACTTCATCATCACAGCACCGAGCTAATGACCACGCCTCCTATCCGCCTCGCGCTCTCATCTGATTGGTGTTCGTAGTCGATCGCGACGCCTCTCGCTGCCTCGCGCGGGAGCTGATTGGTTCCCCAGGGCGACAATACGATTTCAAATCATAGCAACGTACCTGTGTGGGTGCTCGTGTGTGCCAATCAATGGAGTGGTATTTGTTTCAGCAGTGACTCGTGTGTTTAAAAAAAATACAAATCCGGTTATGTCGAATTGATCTGTTTTTTTTCTGTATAAATCTAAACATCGTTCTAAAATGTAGTGTAATTATATGTTAGCTGTCTAACGTGTATGAAGTCGGGGTTAAAAATAAGCAGAAAGGTGCCAGGAGTGCAGGCGATTTGTGTTGAGCTGCTGGGACCAAAATGGCGACTGTTTTGTGTGAAACAATTTACAGTGTCTTTTTTTTTTAAACCTCGTGTTATGTAATTTCTCATGTTACATATGAGGAAATGGCTCTAAATGCCTTTGACGTTGCTCTCTCTGCTCAGTTTTTTTTTTTTCTTAAATAGATGAAGTATGCTGGTTTCAGAAGACTTATTTACTTCTGAACAGAGAGGGAATTGCTGTACAAGATCCAAAATGGAGTCCCAATTAGTCCAAAAAAATCACCTCAGGCTCTAATATGGAAAATATTTGACTGAATAATCTAGACTGTCATGGGTTGAAATCAGCCTAGTGATAAAATAAAAGTGTATTTCACAGTTTGTGGTGGATAAAATTTAATAAAATGTTTGAGGTCAGTGTGAAGTGGTGAAAGGGAACGAACGAACAAACGCGTGTTTGCCTGATGTTTTTCAGAAGTGAGAGCTGATATTTGTGAGCAGAATTTCATAATTTCTGCTAGGTGTTGGTGAAATGTATATTAAAAAAACACTTCATAAAAACGCTTGTAATTAATCAGTTACCACACATTACCTGCATAATATATTTATAATGATCATTTATTACAGTGCACAAACCGATGTAAATAAAGCAACTCATTAGTATTGAACTATTTATTTATTTATTTATTTATTTATGTTAATCCAGGTTTACACTGTATGATTTTTGGCCAGATTTTGCTGTCACAGACAAAAATCACACGTTGTAAAAGAATTCTTTGGCTGAGATCAGCTGCCTTGGAACACGTAATGTGATGCTCACTGGTGGCTGATTTAGTGCCACTGCTACCAAAGACAGCTGACAACAAAGTTCTGACAGTTTCAGGTTTTAGGTTTACACAAAAGTCACAGGACAGCTACAAATATGGTCATGATGTCAAAACGTAAACTCTGAACTAATTAATATAACACATTCACATTAATTGATACACCATTACCAGCTTATATGTCTGGCCCGTTGTACAGTGAGTTGCAACGCTACCATGCATGCTAATCAATAGAACAATATCCTTATTACTTCTTTTACACAGCCACAAATGGCTCCAAACTCCTCTTTTCACCTTTTAAATCATGTTTTCTCTAAGCATATCACAGATATACCTGGGACTTGTTTCTGTTTGTCCGAGCCCATTTTCTGCACAAACCTGAATGGAACTGGTTGATGACGTAAGGAGAACGTAGTGATTTTCTTTAATAGTATGTATATATATGTATACAGAGGATATTCATCTTATAATATGTCTCGGAGAATGCATGTTGTCGCATCGCATATCGTGTTATAGAATTCGGCCAAGTTTTTATCGGGATCATCTCATACAGTGAGACAAGTAATCATCTTAAAAGACTATTGTAATCACACAGTTACACTGGGTAAAAGTAGGAGGTCTTACATGCCAGTAGCTACACATAACATAAAAAACCCTCAAGACACATTCTTTAGCCATAGGCTTAAATCTGTAGATTTTCATAAATCTTTGCTTTGTGTAAGCCTTCAGCCTCAACTTATATTTGAATGTATGGTGATGAGTCCATAAACGCAATCCAAACTTGTAGAAGGGAATTTTAGGAACAGTTTGTCCACTGGGACATTGTGCTTCTCCCCTCCCCCACGGCCCTCATATGGCTTTCTTTAGGCCCAACTTTCAGGCGGGAAAACATTGGCTCCTGTTGCTGTTTCCTTCAGCGGTGTGTATGCACACACACACACACACACACACACAGGATTGTGGATTGGGGGGCTGTGGGAGTGGCAGGTGGGTTTCAGATAACACAGTGAGCTCAGGGGCCCCTCTGGCACAACAGCTGCCCATTGCCGTCCCCTCCATCTCCACACCACAGAGGAAACAACGTTTCCAAAGCTCAATTACAAACTGCAACACTCGCAGACATGTGAGGCTTGAATGCATGCACACTGCAACATTCATGTGCCATCCACAGGAAAGAAAGTGTGCACAGAAATGCTGTACTTTTAGCTGTACTGTGTTGTATTCCATGTTTCTTCCATTGTCTGAGAAGCTGAATACATGAGCAGCCATCTTTAAAAAAATGGGCTTTTTATAGAAAAGTAAATTTTAATATTTTTATGTATATATTTTTTTATTTAATATATATAACATTATTTATTATTTTTCATTAGCTACTTAAATTTTGTGTAATTTAAGTACTTTTAACAATAAAAGTATTGTTGTTTATTTCCAATACCTTAAATGATCATTTATTTTATTATTATCACAAGAATTTGTTGGCAATTTTGTATTATTTAAAAATATTTATCATTTTGTTATGTATATTAAAATCCTGTATATTTTCACTTTTTATAGGACATATTTTTTTTCCAATTATTTTTCATTAGTTGTTTAATTAAATCTTGTCATATTTGATTTTTGATTTTTTGTTTTAATTATTTCTAAAATGTAAAATTATTAAAATGTAAAATTAAGTCGTTACACAACCAAACATCACAAGTAAGCAACAACCAAATATGAATAACTAAACAGAAGACAAGTTCTGTGAGTTCCTGCTTCCCAATTCTGAGTTAAGTTATGACTTCCTGTAGTATTCCTGATGAACCCTGATTAGATCAGCCTCTTGCTGAAGGTATTCAATTTAACAAGTACGCCATGGAGGGGGTGGACTTCCATTTGGACACCATTCTCCTGCCACCACCATTTGTACATCTCACCTCTTCTGTATGTTTATTCAGCCTGTTAGTGTTCTGTTTTATTGCACCCCAGCACACTACAGTGTAGTAAATAACACTTGTTACAACAGAACATATGGGACGACTTCCCACATGAAGGACCTGAGCCTCCTCAGAAAAGTATTGTTCTTTAGGTCATGGATTTTCACCTTTTTGCATCCGGAGACCCCTTTCACTGTAAAGCATTTGGTGCAGGCCTCTTTATGCTCACATCTGAAGTGTATTTTTTATGAACATAATTCAAGTAAAAAAATTCAGAATAGGCACATTAGACAAATATGTACTGTAATTTGGACTTTTTTACTGAAAAAAAAAATTTGCGGTTTTTCTGTAGCATGCATTTTTCATAAAGAAGGGAAAAAGACAGAGGCACAGGACAGAAAGACTGTTTAAGGCTGCTGTAATGTAAGTGATAACAGGAACTAACTTGTTTCATTGATGTTCCACAACATTAACTGTAACTGAACTGATAAAAAAAGATCATGACATTGTTTAATTCATTAAAAAATAATCATTGGAAAAATTGCCATGGTATAAGAGGAATAAAACACTTTGGGATGTTCTGTACAGGAAAATAATCAGCTTCGGAGTGCCTCTTCATGTTTTATTCCTTACGTGAACTATAGCTCCTATAAGAACTATGACAGTAGTTTACAATGAGTTTAACCTCCATTATACATCATGTATAATAAAGTCATAGATTACACTATATTTAATGTGTATTCAGTGAGTCTAATATAGCCTATGTAAATCTTTTTTTTTCCCACGAGTCGTTGAATTAATGATTGATCAGATGTGTGACGTTTTTTTTTGTATGTGGTCACAATGAGGTTCATTCTTTACTTTAGACTTCGGTGTTGCCATACATCTGCCCCGGTGACAGATTAGATCAAAGAAGATGTTTGCCGGGGTGAGGGGTGGGATTTGAGGGACTTGTAAAATAATTAATTGTAATTGTATTGTAAAATTTCAATGGAAATTGTGGGTTCATATGAGAATCCATACAAAATTAAATATATTGCAAAAAAAAGTTGTTCCAGCAATTTATCTACAGTAATACTACAATAATACTGTGCAAAAGTCGTAAAGAAATTCTGTAAGCAAAGATGCCTTGATGAATAAAAATTAAATGTTTTATACATAAAAAAAAAACTACTATAAAGAGCAGAAACTAAACCAAGTCAGTCGGTGGCATGACAACCCTTTGCTTTAAAAAAAAAAAAAAAGCGTCTCAGATACACTACATACGGTTTTACGAGAACTTTGGCTGGTAAGTTTTTCTAAGCATCATGGAGAACCTGAAAAAGTTCTTCTGGAAACTTTGCCACACTTGCTTCTGTTTTTGCAGCCTGCATTATATATTTTTTTGTCTGAAATGTGGTCTTGTATATTATATGTTACTTTCTTTACTGACGTACAGGTTTTCCTGTAAAATTAAATTTTTTTATAGACAAAATAAACTTGTATAGCTAAAATGTGATCTTTTATTTCACCAAATAAACATCTAATACAAAATTTTAATTAAAAAAAAAAAATTAGAGTGCTTAAGACATGAGCACAGTACTGTACATTTAGAGAAACCATTTATAAGGTTCTTAAGTCTATTTCTAGAAATTTGTACTAATTTCAAGCTTGAAATTATTCTCTTGGCCTACAATTTTACTTAGTATTTCAAGCATTTCAAGAGATAAGCAAAACTATCCTGAACAAAAAAAAGTAAGTTTCAAATGAGTAAATTTGCCTGTATTCAAGATATTTTACTTGCTAATTCTTTTTTTTTTTTTTTTGCCATTGATGAATACACTTGAAGAATGTTCAGCTGTGATGGAATGCTTCAGTGCATTTACAACATGATGACTGATTTAAAGGCTTACTAACAAGTCACCAGGACCTGAAGGCCTGATTAAACATGATCTATGGATAATTAGTCGACGGTTGACTGACTTTTGTAGTCAAGTGTATTGTCTCAGTACACATTTCCTACACGCACAATAGGTGTGATTAAGCCTAACAATTTAGTCCTAATAAATACAACAATAGAATTATAAACACAAAATAATTCTAATGAGTCTTTGGGCGAGAACTGGTTTAATGGAGTAAATGAAGGCGTGTAGTGTAAAAGCCAGATGTAAGCGTGTCATTAGGGGGATTCCCCTCCGCAACAATACAGTTGCCTATACGGTTTTTCTGTAGGACTTCCTCCGCAACACAATGCTGCTGTTGTGTTCGAGACAGCCATTTTAGCTCTGTCCACTCCCACTCCCTCAGGTCAAAGGTCACAGCAGTCATCTATTTAGAGGCCATTTGAATATGGTGCGGTGACGTAGATTTTATGGTTTATCTATACAAAACAAAGGCAGTGCAATAAGGTAATGGGATATTTTACTGCTTTCTTATACAGGCTTAATGATATATGCTAGGCGTTTTTCAATAGTAGCTTGAAGAAAACAAGAAAATAAAGCCCATAGATCAGAACTTGACCCATAGAGAGATCTTGTGTCTGCATGTGTGGCTATTAAAACCACTAGAGGGCAACAAATGCTAAGCCTTATTAGTATAAAAGTCCCACATGTCATTTGTTTGGGCCTCATGCATAATATAAATGTTCTGCCTCTTACATAACTACTGCAAAGTCATAAAGGAACTGTTCAGCCAAAAATCCAATGTATAAAATGTTCCCCTTTATTCAGCCAAGACATGCTTGGCATCTGAATTTAGCCAGTTTAGTTTTGCGCTGGAGCAGTTATAATGTATCTTAAATCTTTAAATAAATATCTGCCTCACACCACATCCAGTTCTTCCCTGATGTCACACATTTAATCTATAAATAAGAAGAAAACTAAATGGAATGGCCATCTTGGACAGCGTCCTTAGTTCAGTTTGTCTTCAGCCTGGCCTGGTATCACTCCGCCCCCATTACCCCTGCGCCAGACCCCGCCCCCCAAAGTTTGAAAGTGAAAAATTGTAGCGAAAAGCAATGCAAATAATAATAATAATAATAATAATAATAATAATAATAATATAGTTCTATTTTAAACTTTAAATGTGCAAATAATGGACTATTATTTTAACAATTTGCTTTAGACTGCAGAGCTTTATGTTTTTTTGGGTGAGATAGACTTCCATTATTGGTTCCATTCTTTCATCATGACTTGAATAATGTGATGATTTAGTGTCATTGCTATCAAAGACAGCTTATCTAAAAGCCGTAGGAAGACACGAACCTCACGGGACAGCTACGGATACTGTAGTGGGGATGGCGAAATGTAAATGAACCATGCCAATGGACAGAAACTATCCTTATTACCTCAAGCTCACTATAGTTTATTTGAGGCTGTCTGTCAATGATTGATGACATAAGCAGAACGTAATAATTTTCTTTAATCACAGATCTATCGTTAGAGGATTTTCCTCGTATAATCTGACTATCACAGAGCATGTTATGGAATTCAAACAGGATTCTATTGGTGTGACAAGTAATAATCTTAAAAGGCACAAAAATATCACACAGTGTCTGTAATTCTGTATTTCATATAGAAAAAGTAAGATGGATAGATTTCTGATATGAAAACTGAAGCAGGTCCTCTTGTATGACGTGCTCCAGCGTTGTGTTTTGACCTTGCATTTCCGTCCACTGCTGACTCTAATCAAAGGTGTGAGCCGTCGTCTCACGGCTGTTCACCGTGGGGAGGAGCTCACACTTTATCTTCCTCACGTCCTCCCACCTGCTCTCTTCCTGTAGATGGAGCCCAAACCACTATAGTAACACATATAATCCACACTATCACCTTTTGATCTGCATCCAAACACCGCACAGCACGACATCTCCTGTCGTCGAGAAGCTGAGACTGAAAGTGTGATACACACCCCAGCTGCCCTAAATGCTGAGTTTGTGTTTCATTGCAATGTAGCTTCTTCATTCTTCAGGTTCCTCTGCATTATCTCTGTCTGACTGGCTTGAAAATGGTTTGGCTTGAAAATATGCAGACTTGCACAGAGCTTTGGTTTGTTCCTTAAATCACTACACATTTTGGACTTTACATGACATGCAAATGATTGTGTGGTTCTCTGCATTGTGCGCGAGAGGGTAGTGCGTGAGGAATTACAGCATTTAATGCATTCATCTAGCACACAATAGCATTATATTGACTCATACCAAAGGCATATTGTCTCCAGTACACACCTGCTGAAGATCTTTTCTGTGCATGTGACTGTGATATATAAGCTTGGGTTTAACTACCAGGGAGACGAGTGTTTACTGTCTTTACATGCCAAAGAAGGGCGTATTATACAAACCTTATAGCAAACACACTACTTCATGAGTTCAAAGTCATCTTTCTGCTTGACAAGCTACTCGGGCACTTTGGCATTTCAGTGATCATCGTATCTCACGTTCCTCCCTCGAGGTTTGGTATGATCTGGCCTGCATGCAAAGCAGAGAGGTTAAACAGGTACCACTCCTCTCTCCTCTCTCCTTTCGCGTATGTGTGTGTGTTAAGAAGAATGCTGGACTTTGGCCTTCCTACGGCCCAACGAGATGAGATAAGTGGCGAACATTTGTTTCACGCCTGCTCGGATACGAACCAGAAGGAGAAACTTCATGTTCTTCAACTTCATCTTCATGAATCTCCTTTGTTCCTAAATAATCCTGATTCGGATTGAAAAATCGGATTGATTTTTGGGTAAGTGTATTCTGTTTAAAGAGATTTTAAGGTCCAAGTAGGATATTAGCTGATATGGGGAAAATAATAAAAAAAATTGAACCTATTTTGGAATCAAATCTTAATCAAGCTTAAGTTTAATAAAAGGCTTACATTATGACGTTATCCAATTCCAAGTATTACATATTAAGAGACAATGGTGCGTTTCAACAAAACACCTCATGGACTAACCAACTTGCACACTTCTGATTATGTTAACCTCTTAGTCTCCCGACTTATTTATTATTATTTAGTAACTAATATAAATAATCCATTGATTAACATTAAACTAATAAGAAATGTATGCATCCTATAAGAGCAAAGAATGTAAATCTGGACCCATTAGGATTTAAGAGGTTAATTTTGAAATAATTTCAAAAGCTGACGTTGTTATAAATCTCAATATTTAAATATTGAAAGTAGAGATACTGTGTCAAAATCATACTCAGTTAAAAGCGGAAGTATCCAGCCAACATGTACTCAAGGGAAAGGAAAAAGTTAATGTTTGTAACTGATGAAATTAAGTCAATGTCATGTGAAAAGTAACTTTTATTGCTTACCTAAAACTGCTATAAGCGACTATGCCATTTTGTCTGAAAACATCATTCAGTCTCTGTAACTTTGATGCTGTAAGCATGACTAATGTTACGCAGTTTGCTAGTGAATTAATCAGAAGTAAAATATACTGTAAAAAATTAACTAATATTTACCATTAGCTAGGATATGACTTGCTGCCTAACCAGTTATGTTAGCTACTGGAATCAATGCTAGGCTAACCTGGTATTAGCAAAAAAAAAAAACCAGGCTATCTTAGTTAAATATACCCAGTTAATGTTAGTAAATTAGTGAAACTTACCTCAAAAGCAAGCTCACAAAGCAAGCTTTTTTCAACTAGATGGAATTCATGCCTACTAGGGAGGTAAAGCAGACGCTTCTTTATGTATTTTATATGAGTCTTTGCTTACTTCAGTATGCTGAAATATTTTACTGAGGTAGAGCCAGGGCACTGATCCTCAAGTTCCACACAACAGTCTGGTGGCTAATCCAGCACTAACGACAATGTTCAGGTCATGGCAGATGATGAATTTTCACGATTTTTGATATTTTTTTCTACACTGATGACCTTGATTAGATGTTAAACTGAAATGTAAATGAAATGTACTGGAGCTTGATCTATTGACATACCGCATACAGTACAGTGATTGGCTGGATGAGAGACTAACAGACCTTCAAGAAATGAAATTATGTAAGAGTACAAGTACTCAATTTCTCTAACACTTAAGTGAAGTATAACTCTTCCAAAATAATACTCAAGTACGGTAATGAAGTACAATTATTTAAGTATTTTCCAGCCTTGATTTTGTTTCTATAAACTCTCAGGATTTGAAGATTGGCATGAGCGCCTCTGAAGAAGCATGGACACATTCACCCTTGCAGCTATCTTGCTTTTCATCACAGGGGGTGAGTATTCATAACTGAATTTTTGTTTTCTTCTTTTATTTCTTCATGGATCCTTCATTTTTAATGAGAGATGGATGTGTAATCTGTGTGTGTACATTCCACAGCCCACAGGAACACTTCTCAAAAACAAAAAAAAACCATTTCAAAATTACATCTTAGATGGTATTCTGAGAATTCTTTTCATTAAAAAGCTCTTTTACTGCACTACCAGCTAAGGAGCAATGGTCTGCAAAATTACGCCTACCGTTTCCACAGACCCGTATGAAGGGGCAGCAGGGTGCCAGTATGAATTTTGGATCCCATGACCGGTTAAAAGAAAATATTTCACATGTTTCTTGCTTTTACGTAGATTTCATGCAGGTATGTTCAGGATGGAGTGCATCACGAATTATTAATACACTCGTGAAATCCTGTCGAGTCTAAAAATCTTTTTGATTTCTTTCTAGCCGAGACTGTAGATTCATGCAGAAAAGTAGAAGTATGAGCCAAAAAATGTACTTGAGTGAAAGTCAAAAAGTATCTACTGTACATTTAAACATACTCAAGTATAACAAAATATTTTAAATGATCAAGATTGAGCCATCCAGACTTGAATTTTCATTTCATTAACATTCCAACCCTGTAAAAATGAATGTTAACAACAAAACATAACTAGCTAGCAAATTTACCAACCTTAATGCTAACTTTCCGCAACATACTTCTAAAAATGTGATGGCAAATTTGTTCAAAGACAAATTATCACAGTTGTGCACAGTTTAATTTGACATTGATGTGAATTTAATTAAAAAAAAATAAATCTCATGGCATTTGTTGCGTGCTTAGAAGGTCAAACTGAGTAAAACAGTTGAGTAAAACAGTTGAGTAAAACACTCAAGTAGAGTAGAGTGCCAGAGTACAAGTATTCAACTTTAATAACATTTGAGTATAGTACAAATCTGACAAAATATACTTAAATACAGCGACAAAGTACAATTACTCAGTTATTTTGAATGAGGTGGATTATTTACCGCAGTGCCTTTGGAGGAGAAACTCAAAGTAGATAGACTAAACACACATTGTCCAATCAAAGTACAAATGACAAAGTACAAAAGGCCTGACGACACACCCGTACATTTAGTATTTTTTTTCTGTTTGAGTGAAAGTGCTGAACTTTTCTGTTTATCATATTTGGTATTCAGAGGAAACATAGCATGAACCCAGTCGAGTATTACAGACCTGCCCTTAAAATCCTTAAAAAGTAAGAAATCAGGAATGCAGATGGTGTGTGTGTGTGGGGGTGTGTGTGTGGGTGTGTGTGTGTTTTCCCCACATCATTCCTATTATGCCAGTGATGAGACCTTGTGATATAACACATCGCTCAACACTACTGATTATTAAACTTTCCAGAAGCATGTTCAGGTTGAGGAGTGTGCTGAGCTGTGCTCAGACCTCTAAAGGTCTCACCTGGTTGAAAATGCCTGACATTTCTGATTTGCACTGTTAACACGGATCACCCGCCTGATCACTGTGTGACAACGTTGCTGATGCAGAGAGACGTTAATATTCTGTGCTGTTGAGCAGAAGATTCAAATCTTGAGCTTTGGATCAAATCTGCTTGGTGGTTTTGGATAAAAGTGTCCACTAAATGAATGAACACACTTATTCACAAAGCAAAATTGGTCATGGTTCAAAAAAATGGTGTTGTTTGGATGTGATTAAACCTCTCAGCATGCAGTAAGACATCATCCTGTTCCTTATACAGCAGGGTTTCCCAAACAATATCCTCTTCTCTTTTATTCATCTATTTTTTACAAAGTAATATTACAAATATCGCTGTAACTATTTTGAAATGTTCCTGGAAGTCACATTCAAACAAGCCACGTTTAAATGAAGAGTTTACGTGCTATTTTAGTCTTTTTCACTATCCTGACACACTGAACTAGCATAGAAGTTCAGCAATAAAAACGGACAAATTTCTCCATCCGTCTACCTCCGCTAGTTCAACAACATCGAGTCAACAACTCTGCCTCAGTGGAATAACAGAAGTCAAGAATCCATTGAATATGGATTTACAAGCATGAGAGTAAATAATGAAGAGAAACCAAGATTCCAAGGCTTGGCATCTCCGAAAATTCATACTTCTGGGAACTCCTGTCATATAGTACATTTCCCATGAAACACATCTCTAGAAAATAACAGAAGCAAAATATGAATGCCGTTCTTTAAAACTACTTTAAATATTAATATGCTCATATGTGTAGGTATCACTCTAGCCATTAAAGCTCGATACTCAGAGTGCATACCAAGCATGCCTGTGTTTTTTTGTTTTTTGTTTTTATCAAAAGATCTGCCGACTAGTGAAAACAGAGACCGGGTACACCCAGCACGTCTCTTTGTTTACCTCAACTACAAGTGCGTACTTGCACGTCACTGAACACAAATAGCATGCAGTTGAATGGTGAGGTTTATGACTCTGGTTATTGCTCTGTACCAAAGGTCAGCCTCATTAGCGCTGCTTTACTGTAACAGACACCATTACATCAACTCTAAAGCTCAAGTCTGAACACTCCAAGTCATTCCAAACGTCTACATTCTACTCATATTTTGTCTCACCTTGTTACACCTTGTTTTGTCTTGACCTGGGATGCTCCGCCCACAGAGTACCCGAGACTCGGACTAAACAAAACTGCCTACATTCTACTCATATTTTGTCTCACCTTGTTACACCTTGTTTTGTCTTGTCCTCGGATGCTCCGCCCACAGAGTACCCGAGACTCAGATGCTCTGCCCACAGAGTACCCGAGACTCAGACTAAACAAAATGTAACAAGATGAGACAAAACATTTAGTAGATCTCTTTTTTTGGACACATAGTAGCTGGGACCAGCTTCAGAAAATGGAAAGTTGCAATCTGATTGGCTAATCGCAGTTCTGCGTCCTCTAGGGATCTGGAATGTATAGATAAATACGAACGCAGATACGATCTGGAATGTGTTTCAAACAAATAGGAATGCAGATACAAAAAGGAGGTGTGCTATTCAATTTTTTATATTCATACTCATATATATATATATATATATATATATATATATATATATATATATATATATATATATATCATTCCATATATACACATAAGGTTCCAGGGATAGACTCCGGATCAGCCATAACCATGACCAGGATAAAGCACTTAGTGAAAAGAATGAAGGTGTCCCTGGTAGTGGACTTTACAGCCAATGAACTATTCACATATTTAGTGAATTGAGTTACATTTGAATTGTAATTGCACTTTTTTTTGCTTATCTTGTTGTATACTGTTGTATACTGTTGTATTATTTTTATACAATGTATTACCATTGATTAACAAGGTAATAAACAAGAATTCATTATTGTATCTCAGTTTAATCACCAACAATTATTTGATGGTGTTATAGTTTTTTTTTTTTAAATGGCATTAAATTTGGTAATGAATCCATGATGACGTATTTATAAAGTTGTTATAATTAAGGTGTATGACTTGGGATTTGGGACTTTGGTTCTTAAGTGTAAAGATCTGAGACTTGTGGCTTGTTACATAAAAATGACGACCTCTGATATTTACGTATCCTTGTTTTTTCTTTTTCAGGCGTGAGCGCTCAAGTGCTGCAACCTATTAACGAGACGGTGCTCCAAAACTCTGAAGCCAGGTTCAACTGCAGCATTAATACGGCTGGCTGGACTGTCATGACCTGGACAGTGAATGAACGCTTAGCTCTCAGTATTTCAGAGAGCACAGGCCCGATTGGTAGTCATACCCGGTTCTTTGCCACAAACTACTCCACAGCAGGACAATATAAATGGGAGTTTCTGATCAAGGGTGTCACAACAGCCGATGCTGGAAAAGTGGGGTGTCAGGTGCAGGGCGGTCTGCCTGTGTCTGCTACACTGACTGTCCAGCGTGAGTACAATTTATATTAAATTAATATACAACAAAATCACAAGACTACAACTGCAAACTTTATCATGTGATCTCACCACCAGATTTTCTTATCCCTTCACTAGTTAGCATAAAGTACCAGTATTACACATTATAATAATTTAACAACATTACCCAACCTAGCCAGCTGCATAAACACAGCATTGTTGAGCAAACAAGCAATAGTAGCAAACTTACATTAAAAATAGCTAAGCTAGCTAAGCTTGCTAGCAAGATAGCTAACATGTTTATCGTGGCTAACTAGTTTATTGTGTAATTAAAACCAGTACCGAGATCACTAGCTAGATAACAAGCTAGCAGGGAAGCCATTTTGTTGTGTTGTTAAAATTTAGCTAAACCTGCCAGCAAGCTAGCTAACCTAGCATTAGGCTAAGTGCATGCTAGTGTGAACACAGATTTATAGACAGAAACGTCTATATGGTGTGCATGGGTCCACATTCAGTGTGTGTGTGTGAGAGAGCCTCTACTGAAATGACAAAGCTCACACAGACACTGTAGACACTTAAACACTTTACTGCGTCTGAGGCTTTATTACTGCATGTAGCCTACAAGAAAATAAAAAGCTATTGATCTTCAGCGAACTGCTTCTTAATTTAGCTGCCAGTGAAGTCTATTTTCCAACTCATTACTTCTTTTCAGAGGTGCAGCGAGGAGTCGATTTCATTTAGCAGGTCATAGTTAAATAAGGACAGATCTGGGCTTTTCAGTGGAAAAGGATCCACGGCCAAATTCAATACTGATTTCATTCATCCGTGTGTGTAAGCTAGTGTTCTTTAATTACATGGAAGTTTTCTTAAAGTTTGTGATCCTGAGTATCTAGAATCTGAGTACTTCAGTACTCGGCTAACAACAAGCCAACATAAAGCTAACTATTAACAAGCTAAAACCGAGCTAATAATGAAATATGTTAACAATAGTTATATTTCATAACAATTATATTTTATTGACGGTTATAAAATTTTTGCATTTTGGCAGTTAAACAACCTAAAAAGTGAACATTTAACAAGTTAATGATTAAATGTGTCTTATTTTATAGACAGTTCAGCAAAGACAAAGATAGCATTTGCATATTTCCCTAATGTTTCAAATTAGCATTTCTGTAGTGACAATTCCTGTGGCTTTCTTGTCTGTTTGTTTGTTTGTTTGTTTTACATAAAATACAAAGAAAGTTTGAGGCACTTCTGGAAAATTTCAGAACTGGAGCTGGATGGAAAATATAAGTACAAATTAATAACTAAATTAAATGTTTTAGTTACAGTACAGGCTATTTATTACTGATCTAACAACAAGCTAATTTTGAACAAGCTAATAACAGGCTAGCAATTAACAAGCTAAGCGCAAGCTAACAATTAACAACCTAACAATTACCAAGCTAAAAACAAGCTAAAAATTAACAAGCTAACAATTAACATGCTAATAAGTAAGGAACTCAGAGCTACTGATAATTATTTTTAAAAAAAAACCTGAATAATCAGAATTCTCTGCATTAATCAGCATAAATAATCAATCTCAGCATTATGGTCATTTTTAAATGTTTCATTTTTTGCAAAGTTAAACTTTTAGGTCTCTAGTTTATATTAATGTATAATGATGGATTCTTCTTTGAAATATAATTTGAGAAAACTGGACTTTTGATGACTGATGAAATAATTCTTCACAGTGGACCTACTGTATTTATTCATGCTTATGGATCTTTCACCTCTAATCAAATGCTCAGTGCAGCATGCTACATTAACTGTGCGTGGTGTGTGTAGCTTCAGCTCGGCTCAGTCGTGTGTGTAGCTGAACTGAACAATCTGTGAGCACCAATGTAGCTCTTGAGCAATGCTGTACACGTATTGGAATGCTTTGATTGGATATTGATGTATAGTGTGGTGTTTTTTTTCCCATTTCGCTCTTTCACTGCGCTGAAATCATTCTCATTAAAAACGTGTTACTCTGGTGCTCCTAAATGACTCAGCGCTTTCCAGCATCTCGGGGGAAATCACAGTTACTCTGGGAAAATAGCTGTTTGTGGTCACACGTTATAGTCCTTGGTACACTGTTCATGGTCAGCTTAACAGTATTGTGATGTATCTCAGACATATCGATACTGATAATGGTACTGGGTGACAGACCGATACTGTGCTCATTTACTCATACTTGCTCTGATACCAGCATCTGATACCACGTTATACTATATGAGCCGTATCAGTGGGTGTGCTTATTAAATATGAGCGCAAGGTGCCGTGAATTGTGTACACAAGAGCAGGAAAGAAACTGTTGAATGTGAGAACACTTCATTTCTGCGAGCACTGAGCACTGAGACGCAAGCTCACCAGGGTCATTGTTTATAAGTCAAGTCAACATAGACAAAGCAGAAAAAAATGTTCCATGACATTCCTGATTGCTTAATACTAAGTAGGTTACTTGTTTCAGAATCAGTATCGGTATTGATGAGTACCCAGAGTGTAGTGTTTGTCCATGTGTAGTTCATATGAACGCCTGAAGACTTCTCAGAAAGCATTTGAACAAGAATGCAAAGCACTGTCTCTATCTGCTCACGTTTGAGATGATTGATGACCCATGTGAGTAAGTAAGTAAAATTTATTGATAGAGCACATTTAAAAACAACTTCTGTTGACCAAGGTGCTGTACAACAAATAGAAAATAACAGCAAAGTAAATAAAATTCGATCAACTACAGATAGATAATAAGTACATAGATAGATGATAGATAAAATAGCACTTAGGACACAAATAGAAATAATGTACAAGACACAAAATCGTAAAATGTAAACAGATATTGTCAGATAGTGTGCTATTGTGTAGCACTGTTATTATTGCCAGACAGTATTGTGAGACAGTACACTGCCAGTCAAAGGGTTTTGAACACCAGTGTTTTATTATAGTTTATACCACAGTGCTGATTCTCGATTCTGATTGGCCAGAAGGTGTTGATTAATATTTTAATACAGCAGCTCTGACAGTAGTGCTGGCTCTAAGGCAAATCACAGGTTTATATGAATGCTTATTGTATTATGTTATTGTGTCTATAACAGCTCATTTACAGGGACTTGCATGGCGGACGCGCCACGTAATCCAAATCTAATAATTATTGGAAAAGACAGGCACTTCAAGAGAGAGAAAGATAGAGAGGCAAGAGAGGCAATAACAGGACCTAGCTTGACTTGTGCTTCATTCCATGGATATTCCATAACATTAAATGTAACTACAAACAGACAAAAAGCATGAAGTGTTGCTTTTTAATAAACTGTTCACAAATTGCTGTGGTATAAAAGGAAAAAAA
>CM040470.1:2551946-2586901 GCA_022758105.1 Pangasianodon gigas
TGGTTTGTTACCCGATTGTGTTCACCTGTTTTGTGCTAGCTCATTTATTAGTTTGTGTATGTATACCCTGCTGTGCTCCAAAAAATACTTAAATCTTGCAGTGTGGTCCATTCGAAAGTGATTAAGCCTACACAGAGGAACACATGCCATAGCAATTTGTAGGCTGTTTTAGACTGAAATAAAAATTAAAGCACCCTTCAAAGCACCCTTCAAAAATCAAAGAACCCTTTTAAATGGTCATTATTGACCAACTGACACCAAGGACACTTTGCTCCTGTGATTATTTGCAGTTATTACTCTGAAGGTATAAATATGTGTAAGGTGATTTACTAACATATTTACTTCAGAGGATTGTGTTTTTCAAATGAGCAAAATAGTTTGTGTTCTTGGCTTCTTTATCTGCTTGGATTAATTTCTGCCTCATCTGGATCTCCAATCCTACACATGACTAATTGTAAATGAAGAACAAATCCACTGTAATGCTTAATTAATGTGTGTCTGTCCCCAGAAAATGGCACAGTGGCAATTATGGGGTCAAACCGCACAGCTACAGAAGGAGATCAGGTCACGTTCCAGTGCCTCGCAGTAGGCTGGTTACCTGCAGCGCAGCTTTCCTGGGCTGTGAACGGCATACCGGTGGATAAAGGGGTCAATAACACAAGCCCAGTGGCAAATGGGACTCTCATGAACTCCACCAGCACTCTCAAATTCACCGCCACCAGCAATGCTTCTGTGGGCTGTCTGGCATCCATTTCTACTCTCCCATCGCCTGTAATCAGCACTGTCTTCCTGACAGTCCGTAAGAGCCGTTACAATGTACAGGCTTATTCAATTGTAAAATAAGAACAGACAAAGGAATAGTGTTTTTATATTGAAATATTCTAACTTGCAATAATAATAATAAATGGTAGCCTCATTTATCAATCTTTTACTCCATAAAAGTCAAAGAGAGCTGAAAACAAACAAACAAACAAACAAACAAACAAAAAAAAACCATGCTAAATCTTCCAGTAACACAACTTAGCCATTGCAGTTCTTCAGCTACCATATCTTCCTCATTTACAGGGTACCATTACTTTTGTCACAGTGAAATGTCTGATCTTATTTGTCTTAATATATGAATTTGTTTTGGAATCACTTTCTCTCAAGTCATTAATATGAAATGACTAAGTTTAACAAATGTTTCATTAAATATGTGTGTAATTGAAATAAATAAGCGATTTAAATGTAGCTAACGTAATCCGTATATAAAATCACAGCAACTCATCACCACTTAAAGGATTTGGAGCCAGTCAATTGAGGTTTAGATTAGTCTCCTTATATGTTACAAATTCACAAACTCCAGAGCTCTTGTAGGATACAAATGTTTTTCCAAACAAAGTGGATTGTCATGAACATCATATTTCTTGCGTAAATGTTCTTGCGAACAATTTACGAATAAATTCCTTCGTATCTAGTTTGATAAATGAAGCCCAATGATGACAATAATGCATGTGACAACAAGGATGATGTTCCGTCATACATCTCAAAAGGCAATTATTGGGAATTGAAATTAATACATAGCATAACTAATTAGCTAAATTGCTTGAATTTATAAGTGTGAATATTTCTATTTCGTGTTGCAGAGAAGGCCGTGCCACCGCCGCGCAGAGACCAGACAGTGTTAATAGCAATCACTGTGGCCTTCAGCTTGGCCGCACTTTTGGTCCTCCTCATCATCGGCATCATCTTCTGCTGTAAGAGGCAGAGGAGAAAGAGTGAGTGTGCTGCCTGTCATTCATAATGTACAATGGATAATAAAAGTTTAATGAAGCCATTGCTTAGGCCTTCAGTATAAGAGGGCTATAGTTAGATTAGCACTCTATATCTGTCTTTTTTCAGCCTTTCAGAGATATAAGGACATCAATATCATTTAATATTTGGCATCTACATCAAATTACTTGCTGTTAACAAATGTCTTGGATTTCTGTGGAACTGAGTGCAACACCATCACCAATAGTCATAAGAAAAATACACAGAATGGTATGGAGAAGCGAGAAGCGAGGCTGGGGCTGATTTCTTTCTAACCCAGGCTGTAGATTCAAGCAGCCTATCAGTGACAATTGTGTCAGCTGATTACACACAGTGCCACACCCAATGCGTGATTTTTTTACCCCGTTCACGATACGTCTTTACTCAACCCTAATAGTTTAGTTCTCGAAACAGTGATAGATATTAAATGTTAGCCCTTCCAACTAATATTGTCAGTGATAGCAGTTAGGGCTGGGCAATATGATGCTAATATTGATATTGTGATAAATGATGTCACAATACAATTTTCTGAGATATTGTGGCTGTCGTTATGCCTTTTGATACCTTTTCTGTGTTGTTTTAAAATAGATAAAACAAGATTTCTACTATTTTGAAATGTTAAAATTGGAAAATGTTACATTTTTCCCACCTTTTTTTCAGTGCTATTTTATTTTTGTAAATAAAAGTATCAGCAAACTCATTTTTAAAGGTCTATTTTTAAATGCAACACTACTTTTTAGCTGGCAGTTTGGTACCAAACTTATATCATGTATTGTAGAAATGTCTTCAAGTATCATATGATATGATATTTTGGTCTTATCGCCAATCCCTAATGACTGTAGAACCCAGTAACACAAATTATTTGGGTTAGGAAATTTTTGTTTACCCCTTGTTATTGGAACACTTCAGTGAAAAATGCGATGTACACAATTTCCATTTTTCACTCGAATGTAGCTTCAGTCAGCCAAGACATTTGGTGTTTTGAGTCTGTGTATGCATTCTATGTAGCAGAATGCTGGAATGTTATCAGGGCGGCCATCTTGGACAAGCAGAATCACATTTTTCTTACCGTAGCTTGGTATCACTCCGTCGTCTAGGCTCCGCCTCCTGAAGTCTGAAAGCGGAAGCATTTGCACCAAAAAAATGTGCTTTGTGGATGATAACACTTAATGGAGATTAAACTTAAATATTTAATATAGATGTTCCTTGCTATTTTACAAAATGGTTTATTGAAGAAAAGAAACCTTAGAGCTTAATGATATATTTTGAAGTAAACATATGATGATTTGTGTGTTACAGTAATCCTACAGGCCACTAGATAGAAAAGATACAAAAAGCTAACACTTACATTCCTGCTTTTCAGGATCAAGCTATCAGGACCAAGTGAGGTATGTACACTGAATGCACAATAATTATCTGAAGAGCGCAAAGCACAAAAAAAATGAATGAAAGTTTGGGTATCAATCTGTAGAGAGTTATTGTATACATTGCCATGTCTTGACTTGGTGCTTGGTTGTGTGTTTTTTTCTCACTTGTGTGTCAGTGACCTGCTAAAAGCTTTTGATTTTCCCTGTAGAGCACACACTCTATCTCATAATCGACAGCAAGCCGCATACCCTGAGAGAGGACAGGTATGGCATAACATTGGATTCACTGAAGAAAGGCCCAGAGGTGAGACACGTACACACACACACACACATACACACACACTGCAATGCACAGGAGCCACAGGGAGATGGACGTATCTCTCATTACTGGTCATACAGCAGAGATTTAAATCATTAGCATTAAAATCCTGTTTTATAGAATTAGTTAGCAAGTATGGTATTGTAATTTGGCAAAAATGCTAGAAAGCAGGTTTACACATTCAAAATGTATTTCATGAATAAGTAGCTTTTACTTGACAACAAACATTTAGAACCTGGTTGAGGAAAAAGTTGATCAGGAATATTTCCTAGTGTTAATGTCTTTATTATCATTATTAATGTAAAGTGGCAGAAAATTAAGACCTTCTATGAACACGAGTGTACAAACCTTTGTTTGGCAGTGTATTGGTAGTGTACATTATTGGTATGTATTGGTAGTGTATATTATTTAAATTGTTTAACCAGAGCACCATTTTAAGGGTTTCAAGGAATATCCCAAGAGCTAAAACGCTAAAATCAGGTTCACCGAGACAAAAAAAAAAAAAAAGAATTAAGTCTAATAATTCCCATAATCCTTGGTACTTAGATTTATAGGTCAAATGTGCTTAACGTCCGTCGTTGTACGCTCTGTCAGGCTGAGTGTACTGGTTTATCAGTTTTACATCTAACAGTTCTGTAACCTATATAAATAGGTGTAATACGGTATATGGCATATGTATTTTGTGTTCACTGCAGATATTTAGAAATGACTCGTTCTGAATATTTTTACAGCAGACAACAATGACGGGGTGTACACCATCAGCGGCTTCCAGCAAAGCAATTATATCAACAATATTCAGGTAACAGTGCAAAATAATGTAAATTTGCACAATTGATATCACATCTCTTAAGTGAATGCATCAAAATCAGTCCTGTGCTAACATGAAGTCCTTACTTTCTAGCTTCCTGAAGTGAATCCCAACCAATACGTCAACAGTTCTGCTTATGACGGTTACTCCCTCGATGATCCTGGGCTCAAAAAACACAGACATTTGACTATCGTGTAAATAGACAAAGCGCTTTATTTTTCTAAATAACGCATAGAAGTCTTAACTTATTGCGAAAGATATATTATGCGTTCATTGGTGCACTGATTGCAGTGCAAGCCTATGGTATAACTGTATTTTAAACTTCTATGTAAAGTATATATTTAATTTTTATTTAATGTCAGAAAATGTTTTATAACTGCACTGTATATAAAAGAGCTATATGACACGTATACGAGACTTAACGACCTGTTTACATGTACAGATCTCGTACACTGCCTTGATTTACCATTCAAAGGAAGTTTTCTAATAAAATTTTCCTAATAATGCGTGTTTTCTTGAATGTAAACACAGAACAGTGATAAGTTTGCATATCAGAAGCTAAAATTGTGGTCAGTGTTCTTATCAGGCGTTGGAAGAAACATTTGAAACTCTAATGAGACACTGAAAGTCATTATTGTTTTGGAGAATGGATACAGTGTCACAGAAAAGAAGCAGTGAGTTGGTTTACAAATGAACATTTATATGATTGGGTAATGATATAAAGCATTAAGTTGGCTATATTGGGGCGTATTCGGGTTCGCTGGAGTTAATAATAACATTGAAAAATGAGCTCATATGTCTGAAACTCTAATTCGCTATCCTGACCTCCAATGTACGTGTAGTTTTCTTGCTTGAAGTCTGCTCTTGCTCCTATGTGTCCTGAACTGAGTGTGTCTATTGGGGATGTCTGAAACAAATAACGTGACGCACATGTGTGTGTGTGTGTGGGGTGCACTATGTAATAGTGGCGGCATAACATAACTTCTGAGCTGCAAGTGTATTGTTTTTAGTCATACTAACAGTTTCATCATGTTTTAATAGTAATTCTTAAAATCCTGGAAAATGAAGCTCCAATTGCTACATAGACGACAGTGATTGCATTTCAGTGTGGCACGACTGCAACACACTGATGAAAGTGAAAGGCAATGCAACACTGACTTCTGACATATGAGGCAAAATGAATAAAATGAAGGTTTTGTTTTTCTGCATGTGACTAATGAAAAGCAATACAGATTGTGCACTGTATTTCACTTTTTTTTTCACTGGTGTGATTGCTTTTCACCCTGCCATGGAATCTTCTACATGGTCTAGGTGGATATGGTTTTAATCCGTAACAAATCACCGACTCTGAATACAGCCTGGTGTCTTTGTTATACAATAAAGAGGACGAATCATATCCTAGTTCCTTCTCTCAGCCTTTTATTTGAGTATGTTTATTCATACCACATGCTAGGTGCTAATTACCTGAATAAGCTACAACAGTGATATTTCTGTGATGCAAAAACAATTTTTTTTAAACATTCTCTCAACACCTGGTACTATTTAGAACTAAACTTTTTGGCAAACACAAGTGTTTGAGATATATCCAAATATTATGGTGGAAACTCATCATGTATTTCTTTCACTATAAAATAAATGGCTTTTTGAAGGGTTTTTTTTTTTTGAAAGCTATTTCCCTGAATTTCTGTGTATATTTTTTTCTACATCCAATAAAATGAATCACTCTCACTCGACACTGTGCTGTTGTATTTATCTTCCTTTGATGACACAATCATTGGCAGTCGCCGCTTATGAAACTTTCAGCTTAATTCCTGGTGTGAATTAGTCAACAGAGTAATTTTACTGATGACCATTTGATGTGGCGTATTAAGCTTCATGAGGCATACTCAATTAATCGAACTCAGTGTTTTATTCCCTGTGGGCCAAACACATTATTTAAAGGCAATGATGCCCATCTATGATATGACTCTTTAAGTAAAAATGATAAATGAGGCTGGAATTCAGTGTGGCCAAGAAACTTCCAGCTCATTAACTAAGCGTTATCATACAGTATATGTATATGTATATATGTATATATATATATTCTCTCTCTCTCTCTCTCTCTCTCTCTCTCTATATATATATATATATATATATACACACACACACACACATACATACACCATAAGCTGCCAGAACACCTTCAAAACATCTTGGCATCAATTCTACTTGCCCCTAGAACTGGACTGGAGTGACGAAAACTGTTTTGATGATGGTGATGGCAAAACCACTCCAAAATCTGACATAAGTGTTCGATTGGTTGAGCTGTGGTGAGTATGAAGGCCACAGCATATGATTTCCATCCTTTCATCCTCATCAAACCATTCAGTGAGCCCTTGTGTTAATTGAATAATTCCAAAAATGTATCACAAACATTGGGCTGATTTCAAACAGAGTGACTGCTGTGGTTTCTGTCACTGAGTGATGCACTGTTATGTATAAAAAATAGACGAAGCATGTCACAGCTCCATATAGAAGCCGAATTTCTTCCTCAGCACACAGTCTGATGTCACTCCATACCATGTTAGAAGTGATTCAGATGATAAAATAGTTCCATTTTTATTTTTTAGCGCCAATTCTTTTTTATTTCTGCACCAATTTAAATGTTTAGCTTATGGCTATACGCTTGCCAGACACATTAGCCTCAGTGCTCCAGTGCACCAAAACTCATCTTTGATAATCTACCACTGTAAGAGGATAATAACTGAATTTCATTTTTATTCCATTAAAATTTGCACAGCTCACCTAGCATTTGGATTTATATAAAGAGTAAATACTTAAGTGAGAGACTTTTTTGTACTTACACTAAAATGATTGATCAGTTCATCAATGACATTGATAAACTGTACTTTGTGGAAAACACAAATCTGTGGACACACGAGTTAAAGCTTTGAAAGAAACTAATAATTTAAGGTATCATCAGAGATTTAGGTTTAACTGTTCAGCAGATGATTTTATCCAAATTGAGGTGAAATCCAATTACCTTACTTTTTGGAGAGACTCCTTATACTGATTTTAATTGAGATACTCTCACTGTGGAGGCCGACCAGGCTACAAATCATGGCAGTCGAATGCCGTTTCTGCTGACTGATCTGACATGAGAGGCTTAATAAGCTTATGCTAACGCTAACAGCTACAGCTGTCCTGCTGTTAGTTTTCTGTCTCTCTTGTGAGACTTTCTGCATTAATTACCTCGAGCCTGATTCTGTACGTAGTGAACTGTGGGTAATTTGACAGTCATTTTATCAAAAAGCAAAAACTTTGTGACACAGAATCTAATCCTAGCATAAATATGAGTAGTGTTAGGGCTAGTTTTTCCTCAAGCGCCTAGCATTGAATTTTTAGATATACATATTAGAAGCCAAAATAACTGATGACATCATTCTATACCTACAACATGAGATCCCATGACCACCATATTGTTTAATTTTTTTTGGCTAAGAATTAGCTTTGGCATGTATTGTCTCTAGAAACATTAGCTAGCTTCGTTAGCTTGCTAGGTAGCTAGTTAAAGTGACTCAGTTGTACAAAATAAAGGTACAAGTTTAGCTTATGAGGTTATAGTTTGTTATAGACTTGAAGTTAAGTTATAAAATGTGTATTTTCAGGTGGTGACTGATTTTAAGAACGAAGAACAAACAGTGTTGCAGAACATCCCAAGAGCAACGCAGTGGTTTCTACTGCACCACCACATGTTAATTAGGTATGGTGAGAATAATAATCTTTATTTATACCACATCTTTATTTATAAAAGATTTTTATATTGAAAGCTTTTGTTCATAATGTTCTCTGGAACACTAAGCATAACTTTACAAGAGTTAGCTTATGCATGTACTTCCTCTGGGAACATTAGCTAGCTTCATTAGCTTGCTAGATATTATAGCTAGTATTAGATAAACTGTATAGCTAGCTAAGCTATTTACTGTATGAGGTTCAGTTAAAGATGTATTGAGTGAATTGAATCTTACTGACTTCAGATTTTGGGATTTTAATTTTTTCACAGACGAAAAAAGAAAAATATCTTTGTTTCAGTTACATTTAAACAAAAACGTATCCAGGAATGTAATGTGTACGTCTCCGATTTAAACACTCAAGCATCCAGTTACTAAGCGAGTACCTTAACGTCTGAGATATGACAGCCTCTAATTGAGTTTCATTATTCGCTCAGCCAGAATATAAAGAGCTTTTCAAAACCATATATTAAACTGAAGCTTCCTGACTTGGGGGCTTTTGCAAATTTTTTTTTTTTTACAAGTGGTATCCTTCATTAATATTCCTCAAGCTCCTTCAGTGTACCACTAAGCACCGTGCACAGAAGAGGCCCTCCATGTGCTAGTTACATGAGTACGAACATACTTTCATCTCACAAAATAATGAAGGCTCATAAATAAATAAATAAATAAATAAATAAATAAATAAAGCGGAGTTAATGGCCGTGTGGAGTCTGGCAGCGATTCCCCCGTGGCTTGTTATGAGCTACAGTTTCCTCTCGTCCACGTCTCGCACAGCTGAGCAGCTGATGTGTTCCCACTTTTGACGTCTCTTACACACCGAAGAAAGAACAGCTTATGTAACATACAGTGGGTTTCTTCAGTATCCTCCATATGTGGACGATTTCCTGCCACTACACTGTTAGTGAGATGCCTAAAATGTTAGCAGGGAAGAATAAATCTCCTGAAATTGGAAAAATGATACATACATAATCATTTTCACTTGTATTTCACCATGCTCATATTTAATGCTACTATATATGTGACATACATTTTTAAAAAAAAGGGCAAAAAGAGGAAAAGAAAAAAAAGAAAAGAAAAAGAACACCAAAAGGTGGAGACATGATAATGTCCTTAATTAATTATCAGTTGAGTAAAATAGGTAAGTTTTTGACAGCTATTGATTAAAAAAACAGGAGACTGTCTGTATGTTAGAGTGATTTATTAGTGCTCTTAGTTTCAAGCAGCTTTTCCATTTTCTGATCTACACTTTTTTCATCATGGTATGGCCCTGAAGTCCACGAGGTCTAATCAACTAAATTGAAGCTTCTTTGTTAATTAGCTTTTTAATTCAATTTGGAAGGTCAGACAGATGATTGTGTTTATTTGTCCAAATAATCCTCAGAGGTAATGAAATACGTCCTTATCGGAAAGGCCAGGCAAAGTTAAAAGATCCCGAATGACACAAATGGCACAAAGTAAACAGGAAAAGCTCATGTTTAGCTCATATTCATTTATTTAATAGATAAATAGGATTACGACACCATAACATGAAGTCTTTCAGAACATCGTTGTGCCGATTTATGTGGAGGTCTATCTTCCTAAAATTTAATTAGCATATTAGCTAGCTAGTACATAGGTCATTCATCTTCATATTCATTAACCGCTTTATCTGCTTTATGGTCAGCATCACGGTGGATCTGGAGCCTGTCCTGGGAACACTGGGCGTGAGCTGGGAATGTAAGGTATGACTTTTTTCCCTAGCTGCTAAAGTGTAACGCAGGTCCTGATTTCACATTACAGAGCATCCTTGGGTCAACTTAAATTAAAAAGTGATCAGCCAATCGCAAAATTGGTTATATATGACATCACCATATAAGCATTTCTGTTTGTTTTGTCATCAAAATGTAGTGATTTTTATTTTATATTCCACACGAAAATATTTCACCAAATAATTTGCTTAGCTTAGCTACAGTATATTAAGTAGCTACTACTATTATTACTTCCTACTACTAAGCAGCTATACGACTTTCCTAGTAAGCTAGCTAACATTTGGTAAATTATGATATTGGGTAAATAAAACAAGTAGCCAAATTTGCTAGTAAGTTGGCTAGTAGTCAGGATTTATAGCCAGCTAGCTATAGTGTGAAATATTGTGGTGATGTCATACAATTTAGCTTAAGCTCCGCCCTCATTTAGCAAGGGATATCTATTAATTTGAGGAAATCAGGACTTGTACGAGTAACAGTCCAAAAATGTAATTTTAAAGAATTTTAATATCTGTGTGTGTGTGTGTGTGTGTGTGTTTGTAGAGATTTAGCATTACTACACCTGATTCTTATTTCATTTTACTTTCTGAGCTCCTTTACACGCAGTAGATTGATAAGATGAATGAACAGTTAGTACAGTTGTATAAATGATACTTTTGTTTTCAACTGATGGACATAATGCAGCCATTTTAATTAACAATTCATTAGTGAAGCATTATTAACAACTTTTTTTTTAAATTATTATTATTATTATTATTATTATTATTATTATTATTTTTACAGATATCAGTTCCTGACCAGTGTAAAATGCTGTACCAACAAGAAGCTTTCCAGCAATGTAGTAATGGAAAATTTGCACAAACCTTGAGCTTTTGGTCTTGAAAATAATAAATTGTAGGTGATGACCTTTGTTTTACGTTTAGACCCTGCAATTTGTCAGCGTCAGTCACAGATGTTCAGGATGTAACAGTGCAGCAGCTGTCATTAGCAGAAAGTATTTGGGTCATTATTGAGAAAGTATACAGCACTATGTATGATGATAAACTGGTATAGGACTCTGAGGCTGAGTGCACACAAACAGAATTATGAAAAACAAGTGGTGTCCATCACCAATATCATGACATCAACATAAAACACACTTTCTTGCATGCCCGAGCGTCACTTGAACACTTACACAAAGCACAAAGCAGTAAAATTCCTGTTACAGAAAACATCATTGCAGTAAGTTCCACCATCTTGGAATTGTAGAAATCACATGACAATCATATGCTAGTGCCTTTGAAAAGACCCGGGGTTTCAATAAGCCTTATCGACTTCCACTCACAACTCGGAAGTGCAGAACGCTAACGTTACACTCGTGGGCACTTGCTGAACAAGGGGGAGGGGCTAGCAAGGAGCAGGTTTGAAACAGTTTCCTCTGTGATCCACCCAAGACGAAACGGACGAGGGCAAGTTGATGAGTGCATGTGAAAAAGAGGACTGAGGATCTTGTCAGAACCTACGTTTTCTCTCATCCATACTACTCATGCGTGATTTCTGTGTATGCACACTTGCCATATTTCTGACCAATGAATGAATGAGTTTTATGAGGATGTTTTCAGCCCTACACACCCCTCAGCCAACATTTATTTGCTTTTTGGTTCGTTTAATTATACATATTGTGAAACCAAATAGTAAACGAAAAGAATCAATCAAGAACCAAACGAATCGATTTCACTCTGGTTCAGACTCCTCAAACGGACTACAAGATGAGAAAGCACCTTTAAGCACATTTTAGTGTTTTCCCTGCACTAACACACCCAAGTTGACTTAAGATAGACCTGTGTTTGAGCTGTTTCATTGGATCAAGTGTGTTAGAGAAAGGAAAAAAGACAAAATCTGCAAATTATGCAAGCAGGGCTACTTCAGGACAAGTGATTTATCCTGAACTAATCTGAACTCAGAGGCACTGCAGGGCTCCGTTCTGGGTCCGTTCTCATTAATGCCGTTCATAAATGTTTGATCAGCATTTCAGATTTATTTACTGTGGTTATAAACGGAAAATGGCCAGCGGTAACTACATTCAATAATCTGTATTCTAAATGTGGAGCGTAAATGCAGACTAATTTAGCATATGAATTAAATATACGACATCTTGCAGAGGAAAACCCAGAACTCACCTTGCTTTAAAAACGATCTGGTGCAGGCGATTTCTGACACACACTCCAGCAGAAATGATAGAATGTACTGTATGTCTACAAAGTCTACATGAAAATAGAGCGGATGTTATTCAAGGACCTGTCAGGCTGCATCAAGACACTGAAGCATCTTAAGGGTGTGAAATATAAGAGCTGTTGAGTGTAACAGAGCAGAAAATACATCACCTTATGCTATCTGTCTATTACGTAAAACTCTCCAGAGCGTTTTTTTTGGACGCGATAGGGCATTTGAGGTTTTTTATTAGCCTCCCTAGATAGATGCACCTGATTTTTTTCATAATCTTCCCTGCACTGAAAGCTATTAATAAAGACAGAGAAGTCTGTTCATAAATGCAGAGGTAGTGAGTGGAGTGAGCAAATTCATAAAACCGCCGTTCGCTTCACGGAGCCAAAACTCCTCTGCATACACTATCACCCGCCGAGCTTTGTCACTGGGCAGAATTAGCGCCGGCTATGCTAAATATAACACAAAGCTCATTGATTCCAGGATAAACAGAGCCTGTTTTCCCTTCTTCCTGCTTCAGTGTTTGCAGTTTCTTAGCCAGTGCTGAATGAGAAATAATTGCTTAGGATCTTTGTAATGGATCTTACTATTGACAGCTTGAGTACCTGTCGACATGATGGACGTCTGGAAAGTAATCTCCAAAAGTAGGCCTTAATCACATAATTGGTTATTCGAGAGTAGCTGGAATAATTTGCTTGCTGTAATTCAATTAGAGCTCTATGACGACCATCAGATTTGCCAATATGACCATTGTGAGGACTGTAATGAATGGATTTAAAGCCTGTTACGGTCACATATCCTGGTCATCAGCATTAAAGAAATAAATTTACACAAATCAGCATTCCTGTCCTTTGCAGGTGTATTTATTTTAACCTTCCAGACTTTCTATGTTTTATGTTATTGCTAATTATTCATTAAGGGGAGGATTAAAACATTTCAGGATGTGCTTTTATAGGAAAATAATCAACGACAGGGTGGCGTGATGAAGCCCGAAGCAAAGTGGAGTTACTGTAATCCCCCCCAAGATGATCTTTTTTTAAAAAACAGTGCATACTGAAAAGTAGGGTTTGTTCTTGTACTACTACTAAATTTGTCAATGATTACAATATTTGATTTATGAAAGAACACCACATCTAGCTTTTTATCAATTTAAAGTTACATTTAATGTTGTGTAACATCCACAAGACAAGTTAGATCTTGTTCTCTCTTACATTATAACAGTTATAATCAGTCATTTCCTCATCAGTCTCTCTTTTTTTCCTCTTTCTCTGGACATTAATAGCACAAAAAACACGCAGCCTTTGACGCTACAGAGAAACCACAAAGCGTAAAATCTTCTGTATTGAAGATGACAGAAAAGATACTGCCTTTAAATTCATACTTTTCCAGGCCTGCACAAGTGTTCAGCCGAGACATGATGAATGTCTGACATTTGCTTCTTGAGATTTGCACCAGAGCTACAAGGCTAATGTAGCTAACAAGTAATGAAAACCTGTCTCACTTAAAATCTTTACTGTAAATATTTACCTCAAAACACATCCAGATCCAGAATTGCTGATGTGATTTAGGACACAGTATGACTTCCTGTCATCTATAAACACGAACAAAATAACACCTTGTAGCTAAACACTGGAACGTTAAGGTGGCGGCCATTTTGACTTTTTTTGTGCAGTTTAAAGGTGTGTTTGTACATGAAAGCTGGAAGCTATGCAGATAGTATAGTTCCAGTTTATAATGAAATGTGTAAATATGGACTCTTTTTGTTATTGTTTGAAATAATTTATTTAAAAAATGTCATTACATTGCTTAACTATGTGATTCAAAGCACGTAATGAGCGCGTATGAGTGTGTACTTATTAAAGAAGCAAACAGCAGACACCTTGGTGATTGAGTACATGGAAAATTGTGTCCATTTTTTTTCTTTTAATCAAGCCACGAATGCCACTGTTGACATCTAAAAAAATTGTACTTCGACAGCAAAGTAAAAAATTTGGCACCATTAGAAGTGCGATTGTTATTCAATGCTGAAGGATGCAGAGGATGAAAGGGCAGTGAAGATGGAAAGGCGAGCGAGTCGAGCCGAAAGGTCCCTGAGTAAGCATTCATTATGCAGCTGTCTGTGTGTGTGAGTGTGTGTACGCGCTACAGCACAAGAGAGACATCCAGAATTAAATTAAGTCTCCAGCCTGCCACATTAAACAGGGCCGTCTTCAGGTCTTCGCGTCAGCGCTGCTTACTTCTACAGAATGAGGTCTAAGAGCTTTAGTATTAGTTGCTTAAAATATTCTCAGTGATGTGTGTTACAGTCGGCGGTCGTCATTTCAGATTCAGTAGACACGGCAGTGGACTGTCAGGATTCATGCTGTAATTGGTTTTCTCCATAAAATTCAGTCAAAGCACTGAACTCGTCAAGCAGCAATCCAGCAAACACTGAATAAACCCAACACACACACACACTTTCAGTCCGCCACCAAAAGCCCACACACCTCTCAGACATCCCACTCCTCCATTACTACATTTCTACCTAATTTTACTCTAAAACTATTGTCAATTCCAGAAATATTGGCACCCCTTGTGAAAAGGAGCAAACATAAATGCATAAAAACTCAAGGGAACACTGTTTAAGATTATTTTAGCACCATTATTTTTCAACCATAAAAACTTTTCTTAAGTGTTTCTTTCTGCAAAATGGTGATATCAAAATTTTGGCACCCTCACAATTCCAGGTGCGGTTTCAGCGAGGATTTGGTGAAGATAAGACGCTGCATCATGTAAGATGTAAGTCTGCATTTTTTTATTATTTGCTAGACTTGTACAGACCAACAGCTACTGTCTCTCTTGTGTTAAAGGGTCTTTCCCAGTAGTGATGGATAATAATTTACGTGTGCAAAACTGAGAGCAATTTTGAAACGTGATTTTTCTTTAATGATAGACTGTCACAAAGCAGCTTTGCAGAAATCTGGATGTCCATTTTGATCCCTAATGAACAAACCAGAGGTGAGTGTGGTGACGAGCCTTCAAGCCTGAACTCAATAAAGTGTTTATATTTAAGAATCTGGAATTAAAGGAGGAGTAAATGGTCCTTAAATTGGTGCATCTTTGGAAAGGAAACATTCATTCACACACTGATGGACCCTTTAATAGTTCCACTCACAAATGTATTAGTGGTAACAAGCCAACACACAGAAAGACACCTGAAACATGAATATGTTGTTTGTATGTGATGTCGAATGTAAAATGCATTCTGGAGTATATACACTGGATGAGGAACTTAATTGGTCCATCATTTTTCACTGAAAGGTAATTTACAGAACCTCTTTATGAGACTTTATGATTTAATAAACCAGCTTACAAATACATTACTGAAGGGTGAGCCAAGAAACACTGCAACACTGCACACTCAGGCAGCGCTTGCTGCTAATACAACAGCATGTCGTCTCTATTAAAGAGATTTTATTGACCACAAAGCAGCATCTTCCTGATGAGGAATGTTATATAATCATTTCTTGAAAAGCAATGCATAACCACACAATAGTTCACAGATACACAATTAGAGTCTCTTCTAATACAAATCAATCTTTTAAACTGTGCTTGAATCATATTTGATAACATCTTATTTACGTGCAACACACTACAAATGCACATTGTTTTATTCTACATCAACCAGCTGTCACCTACGACGATGCTAAATGAGCCAATTAGATATTCTGCGAATGATGCTTCAATTAACACTTTAAAATGATGATTTTAGCTCTTGAAATGAAGCATGCATTCAAGTCCCTTAATGCATGTACTGATTGTCTTTTAATTGTGTACTGGAATGAGATGCTGCATCTCTAGAGCTAATCAAAATGACTGCTGATTATTCTGTTATACCGCATGTGTGTGTGTGTTTGTGTGAGCTTATTCATGAACACAGCAAGGAAAGTGTTTGATTTTCTTTTCCATCCTCCACAAATGAAGCAACGTGAAAGATGTGAGGAGTGTTTTCAAAATGTCAAGTAAGATGTAACGCTGCTATTGTCATTACTGACCGAATATTAAGCAGCTGGTCTTCAGTTTCACAGAAAAATGACACGGAACATTGATTCACAAAGGTCTTTCCTCTAAACTGTGATAATACTTAGACCTGGTACTGGAGAGAAGCTTCTGTTCGTTATCCAGCATCTAACTTCTGGATTCAGATTCAGAATTTTCTCAGCTTTTACTGAGATTTTTACGTCTTGAGATCCAGGTTTGGGATAGCTTTAGGATTTAGCTCTTGGTTTAGTTTCAAGATAGAGGAGCTAGCCTTTTTAAATTTGAGATTTAGATTCCAGCTCTGGTTTATATCCAAAATACAGGATATAGGGTTTAGGATTCAGGATTTAGCTGTTGGTTTATATTCAAACTCCAGGACCTAGCTGCTGGGTTATGATGGATCTACAGTAGCTGCTGGTTTAGATCCAAAATCAAGGATCTGGCTTTTGGTTTATATCTGAGAACCCAGATCTAGCTGCTGGTTTATATCCAAGATCCAGGACCTAACTGCTGGATTAAATCTGAGATCATGGTTTAGATCCAAGATCCAGGATCAAGCTGCTCGTTTATATCTGAGATCAAGGATTCATCTTCCTGTTTTTATCAGAGATTACAGAATTGTCTTTTCATTTTACCCGATATCAAGGATCTGCGTCTCATTTTACCCAAGATCCGGAATCCCCTCGTTGCTGATGCAGCTTTCTACAATTTTTGTATAAAAGATGAGATTGATTTCATTTGTATCAAGACCTGCTTCCACAGAGCAGAGGTTATGTGTGTGTGTTTTTTTTTTTTTAATTAAAATCCAGCATTCAGCTGCTTACCTTGGTCCAATATACAGGATTCAATTGCTGTATTAACATTTTTTTTAATTAAATATGAGATTGATCCCAAACATCCTTTATACTGATATATGGAGACTTTTAATTAATTAATGTGACGCTCCTTGTTTTTATCTGAGCTTCAGGATTCTGCCTTTGGTTTTTAATTAAGCTCCAGGATGCAGCATTTTATCTTTTATCTGAAATAACAAATCCTGCTTTTTTAACTGTGATCCAGAAACTAGGTGCTATTATTTATGCTTCCTGTTTTAGCTAAGATTCAGGATCCAGCTTTCGGTTGTTATCGGAAATCCAGGATCTCATAGTTGCTAATGCAGCTTCCCACAAAATTTTGGGAAGCTGCATTAGTCCAGCCTCTAAAAGGAGCTAACTCCAACCATGCCACAGCAGATTTTTTTTTAAAGTGAGCCCACTTTTTTTTTTTTTTTTAGATGTTTAGATGTAGTTTTGGACTGCAAACTAACCGAATAACAGGAGAGAACTCTGAGATCCCTCTGCTGTTAGTAGGATCTTCTGGGCAACATGTCAGCAAATGTCAGGAGCAGACCTCCTGCAGCAGAAACAGCCATGATATAAATACAGCATTTGCAGTCTAAAATCTATCAGAGGCGTGGGTGCACGGGATAAACGTGAACTCGAGAGACACTGTGGATCGCACTAGTCTTTAAAAAGCATGAAATAGATCATGTGCATAAGTCAAGGTTGGAATAGTTTTGTGTTCTTAATATACTTATTTCCATATCGCTCAGTTTTTAGTTTCAGTTTAATGGAGGATCCTTTAGTTTGTTAATTTTTTATTTCTATTTTTTTGCATTAGTAAACAAGAAATAAGCATTAGGCCGAATGCTGAGTCACTGCAGAGTTTGGAGCAGCGAGTATTGCTTTTAAATAAATTCAGCTGTAAAAGAGAAAGTTTGGTGAAGAAAACCCCAAATGTAATTGATCAGGCGAGACATCTCTGATGTCTTTAGTTTTTCCCTAGAGCTTTGTTGGCTAACATTAAAGGAAGTAGTTTACAGCCGCCAGTTTAGCGTCATTCGAATTGCACATCTAAAGCCTGTTTTAGACTGTGACTTTTACATGTCGCAGGTACGAGATCTCAATAAAATCATGACTGAATTCTATAACAGACTGCGTGCTAATGTGTGTTCTCCATGTCTGATTATTTGGTGAAGATCCCCTGACGGTAGACCTGTGATTAAAGAAAATTAATATGTCCTATTTAAGTCATCAAACAGCATGATCCAGAAATCAGCCTGTGAAGAAAATCAGAATCAGAAAGCACACTTGCATAAACTCAAACAGTCTTCAAAGTGATCCTGAGGTAATAAAGATATTTTTTTCTGTTTCATTTACATTCACCACTAACATATCTGTAGCTGTCCCATGAGTTTGGAGCCATCCTATGCCATCTTAGTGCCAACTTTGTCGTTGGCACTAAATTGTCACATTATGCGTTGTCAGATCCCCGATCTCAACTCACGACCAAACAGTTACTTTATAATGTGTGATTGTGACGGTAAAATTGGGCTGAAAATCTTACAGCGTAAAACCGTCACATACAAACTACTGTTACTGTTGGTACTGTTGAGTTGTTCAGTACCTAAAAACAGTCGTACCTGCATTTTGAATTGGACTAAAAATGCAACCAAGCATATTTTGGATGGTGGATTATTATATATTATTATATATTATTATATTTGGGGTCCCTGGTGGTATAGCGGCTAAGGATCCCATGCCTTCACTGCTGCAGCCTGGGCTCGATTTCTGGGCAGGGAACCAACCCAGCCACTGGGAGTGCACTCTCAGTGCCAGTCCTAACCCTGGATAAAATGGGAGGATTGCATCAGGAAAGGCATAGAGCATAAAACCTCTCATAAAACCAAATCAAACATGCAGAACAATGATCTGCTGTTGCGACCCCTAACGGGCACAGCCAAAAAAAACAACAACATTATTATATATTTGGGATAAGCGCGTACAGTTTTAGTCAAATCATTCCTTTAATAGGTGGCATGGTGGCACAGTGTGAAACATTGCCAAGTGACAGCTCCATGGTCCTGGGTTTGATCCTGAACTTGGGATTTTCAGTGTGAAGCTTCACATGTTCTCTCCATGAGGGGGTTTCCTCTGGGTTCTCCGGTTTCCTCCCACCTTCCAAAAACATGCCAGTTGATGGACTGGTTTATCTTCCAGGGTGCATTCCCAACACACACAGTGTTCATGGATGGTGAAAATGGATATTCCTTGAATGTAATCATTTTTATTTTTTAGCAATGACTCTTATTACTCTTATCACTCACTATGCATGCTGTCTGTGTTTTTCTATCAGCATTAGCCTGTGTGGAGAATTCTGCTTCTGTAAGACCTTGCTTCTTCTTCTTATTTTTTAAATCACATCAGAAAAAAACACCCCTGCTATCTCACGCGGAATGTGATTGGCTGAGAGCAGACCGTGATGCCCCTCCACGCGCGGGGGGCTTCCTCTATAAATGCGGCGCTGGCGCGCGGACTCCAAGACTGCGTCACTGGTGCCAAGGAAGCGCGCGCGCGGAATCGTCGTATCCCCATCCGTTCATCATCTTTACACCATGAGTGAGGTGAGATTTCCACATCTCCATCTGCTTTTACTGAACTCTGATGAATGTAATGTCATGTAGCGCGTGACAATGCAATGCTTTTGAGTTGCTACAATACAAAAAGAAAAGTCTTAGTGAAGTTAAAAAAAAAAAGAGGATGTTGATGCATGGAATGCAGAGACTCCAGAGAAAACCCTTCTGCAGGTATTTACAGGCTTAATGCATGTGTTGTAATCATTTTGAATGCATCCATGATTATTTCGAATCCGATCTCATCCGAGCGCGCGCTCTGCCTGAGGTGTTTGGAGGGCAGCGCGCGCGCATTTGACCGAATTAAGCACCCTCCTTTCATTTTCATGTCGTTGTTCATGCACTGCAAGTTTTTTTTGGCATTTTTCAAAGGTGGAGGTATGAAAAAAAAAGGATGAAAAGATGTAGCAAATGCATCGTGCGGTTTCAAGGGAAATCAGTCCCGCAAATTGGGGATTGTTACCGCAAAAAAGCGTCCAAATGTGACAGATGTCACTGGGTCTTTGGCAAACTTGAGGGAAGTATAACTAAATCAGCGCTACAGGGGGTCACGTGATAACTGTGACATTAATGCATTTGTTAATGTGTTGTTTTTTTTCACATTTGCAATAACCAGAAATATGAGAACGGGGTTTTATTGCGTTTTGATGATCATGATCTCTAATGTTTCCTCTGTGTGCGTGTGTGTGTGTGTGTGTGTGGGCATGTTTTTATATTTCATTGAGGACCAAATGTCCCCAAAAAGATAGGAATATCAAACAATTTTGTCCTTGTAGGGACATTTGCCTTCCTTTAGTTCCTTTTTTATTTACTTGTTAACCCTAAAAGAGCTGAAGGGTTTCCTTTTGGCTACTGAGGTGAAGTTCAGGGTTCGATTTATGTGCAGCATTAATTACCTATATTAATAATCATGTCAGTGGAAGTTTCCTTACAATCTGCTCTGTGCAAGACAAACATGATTGTGTGAATCACGGCATTCCACACGATCCAACAGAGACAAATCGTATTAGTCTAAATGCAAACCGTTCTTTAATTATGAAGGAAGAATGCACCACAGGGGTTTAATATATCACAAAGCACATCAGAGTTGAAATATTTACCGCAACACAGTGTTTTGGTCATACTATTTGTTTAAAAAAAAAACAGTAGAAATGAGGTTTAATCAGGCATTAAGGATGTGTGTGTGGTCCATCTGAATGAAGCAGCAACATCATATGAAGTCTACAGACCCGGTCGTCCAGGCGTGAGTGACAAGCAGAATCATTAGTCCAATGATACGAGAGAGAGAGAGAGAGAGAGAGAGAGAGAAGGAGGGGGCATGTTCAGCTGCTCAGTGGTGCAAACTGTATGGAGAGGAGAACAAGCGCTAATGACTCCGCTATGCAGAAAAAGAGCACATGTAGCAATCCTGGAACGATGGAGATGCGCTAACTCATTACAACTGCACCTCTTCTCAAGGGCCAAAGCACAAGGACACTGAATTATAATTCTTTAAAAAAAATCACACAAGTAAAGACGCAATATGAACTATAAAAGGAGTCAATTTCTTGGACCTGTTTGTGTTTAGAGGAAAAAAAGCCTTTTCTGATTGTGCACTCTGGTGTTTTTGCATGATGTTGGTGATTCATGCTGTTCTGTAGACACCATGATGCTCACACATACCTTCATAAATTCCTAAATATACTTATTTTCTATAAACCACCATTCCATTAGCACGTTCAGTGTATAAAAGAGCCAGAACAGACCGTGTAATGGTGCTTCATCATTGTATTTTATTTTATTTTCCTCCATTCCACTCCATTATGGTGCATATCATGAGGTTTGTGCACTGCATCGCTGGCACGTTTGGTGGAATTCCCAGTTGGTTTAATGTTAAGCCGTGCTGGATGGAGGGGAGCGCCAGACGGATGCAGGACTCGCTCCACAGTGGCGCTCGTTCTCTGAACACAGAAACAGCAAACACTTTACGTCAGAATATCTTTTCTGGGTGGTTCTGATAGAGATAGTGGTGGTTCAGTGGTTTACTTGATAATCCCAGGACTGTAAGAGAACCACTGGTGAGCTCCTGAGCCAGACCTTTATTAATTTATTAAGTCCTTTATTAATTGGAATTCTTTGTATTTAAGAATAAATGCATGTAATTGTAACATAAATGACAAGCAGCAGCTCTGTGCTTGCCTCGCTTGTATGTCACTTTGGAATAAAAGCATCTGCCCTGTGGAAGCCTCTTGGTGTTAGCAGGGTTTTCTTTGCTTTTCTCCAGCATGCTTGCTTATTTCAAAGCAGACAACCTTGCTTAAAAACTGTGTAGCTATTTCCGATGGCTTGATGATGATGATGGTATACCATCATGTGGGAATTTCTCATAAACATTTTATTGATGGAGTTAAACAGATTTTCTGATTACTTTACCAGGACAGGGAAAGTGGTAATTGCACACACTATAGCTGTATTAGATTATAGATTGATAGATTATAGATGTATTAGATTAGAGATTAGGTTTAAAATTGCTGGAGTATTCCTGCTGGATTGGTGTTGGATGAAATGTGATCTAAATGCATACATGATATGGTCTGTTGGCTCATTTTTGGACATTTTTAGACTCTTTCAACGCTAAGTGTCCTACTGGACTGGACTGAGACGTGCAGGACCTCTCTGTGCAAACGCTGGACGTAATCCAATCTGACGTGTAGCTTTGGTGCATTATGGTCCAGCAGTCTTGTTGCTTCTGCATGAATGAAGAGGAAATACGTCAGTATAGGAGCAATATAGGAACCTAACAGCACCATGACTCACAGTGCCACTGTCTGTTTCAATATAGCCGTGAATGCCAGAACACTTCCATGCTCACAGCCGGAGAATTTCTCTGTCCGAGTTGGTTCCTGAGCGATAAAGCAGTTCCTCATCTATCCCATAGACTCTATCGAGCTGCTTGTCATTTCTTATATCCGTAATCAGCAGAAGGCCATTTTGTCTGTCCATCCTTCATTATCAGAGAGGAGAACAGAGACTGCGCCAATTAGCAGAGAGCCCACTCCGTCAGGATGAAAGACCATCAGGACAGACTCAAAGTCTCTCAGTGTTGCAAATCCTAATCAGCAGATTAAAACTGAGCGGAATTCAATCGTGGCCTAGAGAGGCAGTGTCTGACAACTTTCATGGACCTGATAGGAGAGAAATGGGGCCGCAGTAAAGAAAAAAGTCAATTAGTGCTAGTAAATTAGCGTGGGCTGAAGTAGCTTTTAATTCACTCAGTCAAGAAGTAGGACAAATAATCGATATGATGGGAAATCTGAAAGAGTCATACTATCACTAGGCCTTGTTTATCGATCTTGTAGTAACGTTCTGTGTTAATGTTTTTGGATGCCCAGTCAAACTAAAAATTTCTGCCAGATTTATAAAAGTTTCGGTGCTGATAAATTACAAAGCATGTTATTTAGTGATGCCCACTAAATGACAAAATGGCGACTAAATGTTGAAAGAGCAGAGGCATATGCTAAATCTTCCAATAAAGCAGCTCAGCCATTGCAGCAGTTAGGCTACCACAGACACACAGTAACTCTTCCACTGTTTATATGGCGCCATTACTTTTGTGGTAATCAAATGGCTAGTTTTATGCATCATAATTAATGACTGAGTGTCACAAAATGTTCATAAAATCAGTGTGTGCAATTGAAATAAATGAGCAATGTAAACTTGAAAGTGTAATCTGTATATAAAAATGGCACTAACTCATCGCCAATTAGATGATCTGACACCGATCAGTCGAGGTTGTCATTAATGATTCTCCTTACATGTACATTTACACAAAATCAGGAACGCATGTAGGATATGAAAGTTTTTCCCAATTACATGGATTTTCTTGCTGCGAACGATTTATGAATTCGTATCCAGCTTGATAAACGAGTCCCATTGTTAACTGCTTTTTCTATTTTTTTTTAATGTCCCACCAAAAACAGTCATATTTTGTTTCGTACTGTTATAATACCCACTCAAAAGGAAAAAAAATTAACTGAGGGGTGGCTAGTTGTCTAATATAGAAATCCTTGAGTCTTATGACTCAAAGCCTCTGTGTTTATGTAACAGCCATCCACATTTACAGAAAAAGCACATCTCAGAGTAAACTCTTTGGACTAATCCTGTCTGGTATGCATCACCTTGCTTTGTAGAATGAATTAGCTTAGTGAGTCATACTTCTCTCTTCTTCTCCAAAGCCTGAAATCCTCCAGCAGTGAGCAGAGATTTCTCTCAAATAGTCTTTAATATTAAAGCTACACTCACTGCTGAGAAGAAGAGATACAGTACAAGAAACCGTGATGGATATGAGTAAAGAGGAGATGTGTGTGTGTGATGATGGGAAAGCTAGAGGGATGCAGGAGATAGTGGAAGAAGAAAGAGAAAGTGATCTTGTGGCTCTGCTGATCTTTCACTGACTCCTACCTGAGAACGTGAAGACTCCACACACATCCTGTCTTCATGGAAAAAAAAACTCTCAGGAAAACACGAGTGTGACGTTCTGCAGTGATGAGCAATCCGGAGTAGCTGAGAGCTGTAAAATATCTGAGGAAACACATTTTGTATCATTAGCTTTGCTTGGATTAGTTAATCAGGATAAAACGTAGCAGTGCATTCTGCTTATCGTCAAATTGAAATTGAAATGAAGGCTGAAAATAATCTGCATAAATCCCACGAAGCAGGAGCACGCCATGGGAGATGCATATTCTAACCGCAGTAATGAAATATCCAAGAAACAAGCAACTGTCAGTCATTTGCTCCATTTTCCTGTGAGAAATGATTGCGATCCAACACTGTTTTTAACCCGTCCTTGTCCAACTTCTTTGCCACATTAAAGATATACGCCACCATTTTTTAAAAATATGTCTATTCAGCACGTCTGCAGCATGTATTATTACCACAGACAAAAATAGTTTAAGAGAAAAATTCTAAATTAAGAAAAGGCAAGAAACAAATTTGTGCTAAACTGAGGTATAATGGAAGTCTAAGTGCAAGTGTTAAACTCCGCTAATATGTTTTAAATGTTTAAAATATGTTGAAATAAATAGAATTCCAAACTGCAACCATTACAGTCGAACAGCAGGGACTACAAGCAGCGATGCCTACAAGCAGGGATGAGGAAACTAAAGGCATACAGCAACTACTCTAAGGCTACAGTGCAACTTTGCGTGATTAAACAAGTGCTTACTAAAATATCAGAAACTCATTATGATGTGAAAGTTGACTTACTGTGACCCGATTGCTCTGAATTCATGGAAGGAATAATGCCAGTGTCTAGGTTAAATATAATTCCAATGTTAATACACATTAAAACCATGAAAGTAACTCACCTAAACCTTTCACGAGTAAGCTAAACCATAGTAGAACCGGCAGGAAGCAGCGAATGTAAGGTCGTTTTGTTTTGTTTTTTTTCCCCTGGACATGGGGCGGTTTCAGCCCCTGAGTTCGGTACAATTGGTGAAATGCGGAAGTTGTTTTCAAGCCCAAGATCTGATCCCTGGTCCTCTTGAAAACAGTGGTCTGGTGTTCGCTTCAGTCAAACCACAGCGCAGCACATTCCGTATCAGGTGTGGAAGCTATCTGTGCTTGGCGCTATCTGTCAGCTATCTGTTCTTTGCCACTTGAGTGTTGGTTCAAATGGAAAAGAAAAATTCAAAACAGCAGACGTATGAACCTAGTGCCTACCATTTTGCAAACTTGAGTGACTTACGGAAGTGACACTGCTCAATTGAGCCATGAGTCTATATGAACGCAATTATGCGATTATAAGCCCCACCCACAAACAAGCCCAGAAACAATCTTGGGGGCGGAGACGAGGATTTGGATCAACTCAGTTTTTTGTCCGGCTGCTGTAGCCGTCCCGGCCGTCACCAACATTTAAAGGTGCAAAGACAGGACAGAAAGCCTTTCCAAAGTTGTTCTTATGGAGTTTTATTCAACTTTGACAGAAAAAAGTAGTTCTGGTTGATGTTGTTGCTGTTCCTCTCTCGGCTGCTCCCGTAAGGGGTCACCACAGAGGATCGTTGGTCCACATTATTGATTTGGCACAGTTTTTACGCCGGATGTCCTTCCTGACGCAACCCTCCCCAGTTTTATCCGGGCCTGGGACCGGCACTGAGAGCGCACTGTTGCACGCAAGCTCAGTGGCTGGGGTTGGTTCCCTGGCCAGGAATCAAACCCGGGCTGCAGCAGAGAGTGCTGTGGCCTAACCACTAGTCCTCCAGGGACCCCCAGCAATCTATTTATAATAGATATCTATTATAAATATCGTTGTATTCGTTTAAAGCCAAACCACTGTTTCTTATTACGGCTTATCCAGAAGACATTCCCATTCACTTAAGCAGCCAACTCCATCGGAACCTCCTTATCACTGATGTTTATCCTTAGTGACGTGAAAACGTGGAAATATTTGCACATGGCATAACACACTTGTGATGCAACTTTCTGAAAAGTGCACGTTTGTGTTAGCTACATCTGTCACTAGAGATTAAAATTTTCCAGTGCTGCTTAAAGCTTGGGGGTTTAAGAAGAGCCAGGGTTTCTCTCAAACAGAGATTAGCTTTCAGCTCTCAGCTGCAGAATAATGGCTCAACACACAAGCTAGCCAAAATACAAAAGACAGCTTCGATCCGTTCTGCTTCACCAAGGTCATTTCATTTTTTTTTTTGTTTCTCTCTCTCTCAGCGTTGCACTTTTTCTATTGACTATGTGAGAATTTACACATGAATGGTTGGAGGTGAACAGGACAAACAGGACACTGCGGTGCTGCCCTCATCGTTCCACACAGAGCTGTTAAAAAAACTGACAATCCAGCATTTAGCCTGCTTTGCTTTGCTGACTTGTTTGATAACCGATAAACCTTTAGAGGCGTAGCATTTAGCTTAGCATTTTTACAGGATGGAAAGATGACCTAGCACAAAAAAAAACTCTCACTTGCACCAGCTGCAGTTTGCAACAGCTAATATTTTAGTTTTTGTTAGAATTTGCTCAAGCCAAGTTTGTTTTTATTTATTTATTTATTTTTATTAGTACATTTTCATTTGCACTTACTTAAGGAAAGATCTTGTTATTATGGGAAAATGTTTTTTGTAGAAGCAAGGTTCATTTCTCATAATTACAAAATGTTTTCTTATAGTAATGAGATGCTTTACTTGTAATAACCAGATAGTTTTCTCATAGTAATGGGATGTTTTCTCCTAATAATGAGATACATATTTCATAATAACGAAATGGTTTCTTGTAGTAACGAGACGTTTTCCCATAATACTACTACCACTGCTGCTAAAACTACTACTACTACTACTAATAATAATAATGTTTTCTCATAATACTGAAATGTTTTCTTGTAACAAGATTTTTTTTGTAGTAAGATGCTTTTCTTCTAATACAGAGATGTTTTCCTGTAATAACGAGATGCTTTTCTTGTACTACTGATGCTTACTTGTAGTAGTGAGCCATTTTGTCATAATAATGAGATGCGTAACTCATAATAACTAGATGTTTTCTTGTAGTAGCAAGATGTTTTCTAACTAACGGGATACATATCTTGTAATAGTGAAGTGGCTTCTTGTAGTAAAAAGATTCTTTTCTTGTAATAATCAGATGTTTTCGTTTAGTAACGAGATGCTTTTTGTCGTAATTATGTTTTCGCGTAGTAGTGAGATCTTTTCCTGTAGTAACGAGGTGTTTTCACATAATTACAAAAGGTTTTCTTGTAGTAATAAGACGCTTCTCTTTTAATAACAAGACTAACTGGAGCGCCTCCAAATTTAGCATTTAGAGTTGTGAAATTTGGACACCAACCATGATATACATTCTGTGCACATTAAATCACTGGAGGCGTTTAAAGAGGATTGTTTGATTATTGGCTTTCCGTGATGCATTGGAGAGGAAGAGTTACTGCTGAGCTGGTGTGACATGATGATCCAAGTCTTTCGGGAACCAGAAATGCTGAAGCAATGAATCCACCTGGAAGAGTAACTGCATGCATGTACATCTGACCAAGCAGTACGGTCACTCGCGTTGAAATGTATTGATGGTGAAACGAACTTTCTGAAGCAGTATTGAGAAAGAGGGTCCGTTTCTCAGACCGTTAGTGGGATGAGGTGGTCGATTAATCGTGTCCTAGCAGATGCTAACAGTGCAGTTTTAGACTACATTTAATAAATTAGTCCATCTCAGTGCATGTAAAATCGTTACTAGTAATGCTGCAACATGCCATTAGGATGTATTACTTAACCCCGTGAACTTCCAGGGGGGTCGAGGCTGATATTCCTCACTCATAACTATGCACTTTTAATATGCATTTAAAAAAAAACTATATAGCACCACCATAAAGGCTAGTAGAGAAGGTTGTATGCATGAGTTGGGGGAATAATGTATGTATTAATTAAGGAATTGAAACACTTATGAGCTTGCTGTTATGAGAAAATAATCAATGATAAGGTGGTTTGACAAAGTGGCATTACTGATACCACCCCAAAGTTGATTTTCCAATAACTGCAACATTTTAGCTGCCCAACTGTGAGTTTTGGTCCTGACAGACCGCATCATAGCTGTGACACAGTCTCTGAGCCAGATCCAGATCATATCTCTCCTCATCAGTATGTGGTCCAGATAAAAGTGGTAACAGGGACGATCATTTCCATCTTCAGACTGGTTCCTTCCATTAATATGCGCCATCTGTTCAGCTTCAAAAACATGCCGCTTCGTCTTCGTGCGAACAGGAGGTCCATTTTTTCTTGCCGTAGTCATCCGTAGCCTAGTTGAGCGTCTCCATTTTAAATTGTTAATAGACATTGTGTGCAGCAGGGAACCCCTCTGGAGCACACAAGCTGCCTAAAGACCTAAAATAGTGCCAGAAATGTGTTGCAGAAACACACATTATTCACTGAATTGCCTTGCTTCGGATGAATCACAAGGAAGTGCTGGAATGCGTTTTGTTTTTTTTCCAGAGAAAAATTTTTGGAGGCATTTTTTGAAGATTTTTGAAGATTTGTGTAGATTTTTTTTTTTTTTACAGCTAAAAATAATGTTAGCAAAGGAAAATATCTTGAATAGTGAATTTATCTATCATTTCTCATTATGAGATTAAAAAGAAAAATATTATACTAATATTAATAGATCAACTACTACTACTACTACTACTACTACTACTACTACTACCAATATATAGTTTTTTTTCTAGGTAGGTTTCATAATTTTAATCTTTAAACGGTCCGTTGGCAAATAATTTATTTCTATAAAGAGGAAAAATTAATAAGCCAATTTCAAGCTTGAAATTTATTAAAACATCTATAAATAGGCTTAATACTCTTATATTTGAATTATAATAGTCTAATAATGAAAAAAATTGCCTATATTTAGGGTAATTTTACTTGCTAAGTGAGAAAAGCTGCTTGGAACGAAGCCAAAATCTTCATTTCGATTAGACAATGACTTTGGCAGTCAGATTCTTTTGCGAAAGCAATACTTTAACACCTTTTTAAAATGCACAACACTGCTGTGCTTCATTTTCCAGTCACTATTAAAAAATGCTAATGATTTATTGATGGAAAAGAATGAAAGATTTATACACTCTGGGACACTCAGAGGTGGTGTTAATAGTTTTATAATGTTTAAGGGTAACATTTAGCTAGCATGACAGCAGGAAAGGATGGCACGACTACAAGCCTGGGAGCTCAGAGCTCACACTGGCTGCGGGTTAAATGCTGTGTGTGTGTGTGTGTGTGTGAGAGAGACAGGATACACACAGTGCGACTGAGTAGCTGGAGGGCTGGAGTGATGGCACAGGCTCGGTTTTATCATCAATCAGCTATCTGTGAACAGTGTGTAGAACATAATTACAGGAGCTTGACTTTTTTTCACTGCTCGGTTAGTTCTGGCTGCTTATCTATGCTGAGCGCTATTCCACTGCTCACACAAGCCTCGTACCGATAGAGTTTCAGTATTTCCGTGCAGAAAAAGAGCATCCAAGGCATTTTAAACCTATTAATTGGTCCATGTTGCGCTTTAAGCCTTTGCATTGCAGGTTTACGATAATCATAAAACCACACAGTCTCCTTCTTGAGCGGTGTGGTTTGTAAAATAAGGTTTTGGTGTTAGAGGAACATATGGAGGAGATGGAGTGTGAACATACTGCGTTCCTTTGGGAGCAAGTGGAGGTCCCTTTTTGCCGTCCTGTCTTGGACTCCAACTCCAGGAAGAGCTCATTATTTTCAGTTACTGACTCACGTCATCACGATTCGCCACTTCTCTCCCTTTTTTATCTTTTCGCCCGCTTTGATTTTCCTGCCATTTGTTTTTTTAGGCCAGGAAACACGAGAAATGTGGAGTTCTGTGTGTTAGGAAATCGAGGGCATATCCTGACCATAGATGTACGCATTACAGACCCAGACGCATTACTCCAAGAACATGATGTAAAAAATGCATTTAGAATAAAGATACTGAGATGATTTGCAGTACTGTTTATTAGCAGCTGCTATGAGGAGGTTCCTCCAGGTACTCTAGTTTCCTCTCCCAGTCCAAAGACGTGTTGTAGGCTGATTGGCATTTCCAAATTGTCTGGAGTGTGTGAGTGTGTGTGTGCGATTGTGTTGGCACCCCATCCAGAGTGTCCCCCACCTTGTGCCCCAAGTCCCCTAGGATAGGCTTCAGGCTACCCCGTGACCCTTAGTAGGATAAGCGGAGAATGGATGGATGGATGATCACCTGAAACGTCCATTATCCAATCCGTAATCCCCTGTTCCCTTTCGCAATCTTTTGCAAGAGTAGAACTTACAACTAAAATGGTTCTGTACATTGTATATACACTGTATGCACTTTCACTTTCCCTTTGTTTGCCTTAGTCCATGTTTGAGAATGTTACATTAAATTTAATTCTGATTATTAGCTGTAAAACTAGTTATGTTTAAGATAGCCAAAAAACACCACCCAATGGACTTGCTTTCCAAGACTATTCCAGTTTGGTGTAGACACTGTGGCCCTGGCAACCCTGAACTGATGACGACATTATCTGAAGAGACATAGGTTAGCATGAGTTAGCTAGCCAAATTTTCTTCAAACTAGCTTGCTATAGATTGGGATGTTTGCTTGATTTCTGTAACAGCACATCCTGAAGAGTTGTATTCCTTATCTATATTATGCTAAAGTGCTATATAAACAAAAAGCTTTACACAAGTCTGTTTATGTTGACGGGGTAATATATTAACTTGTGTCAGTGCTTTACGATCACACCGACTCTCCTCATAGCTATAAACGCAAGCCGGTCAGATCATTATCTTTACTAGTTACTATTAATGATGCAGTGTCAATTATAAGAACAAATTCAGGTATATATTTTTATTAATATGTTCTAATAAATAAAGAGGTAAAAAACATGTTGTGCACTGAGGAAGCAACAAATAACTTTGTCGTACTGTAAAGATAAGTTACATATTGCTAGAGATGGATTATGGAAAGTCCATGCTAGTCTCCTGGGGGGGGGTGTGTATTATTGAGTAAGTGCCGCTGGAGCAGTAGCTCTGTATCTATGGTCCTCAGTCATTTTGCCAACATTCACACCTCATATGCAAAGCGCCTTTGCTCAGAGGAAACCTCAGTGAATTATCGCTAATGTGGACCATTTGTGTAATGATAATTTTGCTTGTAGCTTTTATTTAATATTATCAACGTTAGCAGATTTGAGCCATTAGCAACTGAATGACCATTTTGCTCATTCGGCATTGGAGATAAAACCGAGGCTTCTTGTGAAGCATTGAAAGTGTCAGGTCATATAAAAGATGTACAACGGGTTGTTTTGGCCGCTGTCCTGTTTTTGCTCCAGCTCCATTTCTGAATTAGCAATAAAGTGCTCGGTGATTGCTGGAGCTTGATGTGAATGTGATGATGGGGCTTTTCTCTTCCACCCACCACTGCTTTGTGCTGATGAAGGCTTTCCCTCTGCACTCCTTGTTAACTTTACTCGAGCACGACTTGCTGGTCTTTCCCTGCTCACAGATAGAGCAGATTAATGGCTCTTTTTACAACAACCTTTTTCTACAGAACCGTTGAGGTGGCTCATATCACGTCTGCTGGTTACAAGTTGAGAGAACAGACAGTGTATAAAGCCTGAACGAGTTGCACTTTTGCACGAGTTGCATGAGCTGATGTTCTCAACGACCAATCACTGATCACCATTGTTCCCAACGACCAATCACTGATCACCATTCATTGTCCCGCCCAAAACACTTTTGTTTTTTGTTTTAAAGTTATTTCACCTCTGTCTATTTCTGTCTAGATACAAATTATATTATTTTGCAAATACTGTACGTAAATACTTTGTGGTGCCATAACCAAAGATGACTTCATTCTACAAGAAATAAGTTACAATCTATACATTTCTGTACTGATAAAATTCTATTCTATTTAGTCTTCAGAAACTCTTCCTTCTTCATTTAACATGTTTAGAAATGCAAATGATCATGATAATTCAATGAATATGCATATTAGCTCATGACGTCTTCCGACAACTTTGAGCAACTTTTTGAGGACTTTGAGGACTTTCCCCTGAAAGGAGTTAGCAACACTGCCAGTGTCTCCAAAAATAGATCTTGAGAAACTTGATTCGTGGCCTTTGTGTATTTGTCCGGCTCGGTATTTTTCCATTCTCAGATGGACGTTGATGAACTGAGAAGAGCAACCTGATGTGCGTTATGATCTATTCACTTATTCGTCTTATATGATGATCCTTGAAGGATTGTCTGTCTTTCTATTCCTGCTTTTCCCCCATCTCATTTCTTGCTTTCCCTTCACACGATACTCAAATTTTCACGACAGGACACGATATCTCACGGTGCAGAGCTCTGATCCAGCTCCTGTATTTCCACTGGGTGTTTCCTGCGCACATTCTTGGCCCGGATCGTGCCGCGGCGTGGGCACTCGGCTCATTCCGATTCGTGCTTTATCCATCCGGTGGGATGCACGCCACGCACTCATATTCACACACACACCCACGCACAGTTCTTCTTAACGTGCTGCTGCAGTCAGCTTTTTAGCCATTCCTATTACACTAATGGTGCAGCTGTCTCTATTGCATCGAGTGCTGTATAATCACATTTATGGCAAGGATCATTAAAGTTACAGTGCTGTCGAATACCTACAGTGTCAAAAAGCCTGCGTGTGCGTCTGTGCGCGTGTGTGCTTGCAGTAGTCACTGTCTCTCCTCAGTGGTTGCTTAGATAAGCAGGATTACATGGAGGAGAGTGTCTTCTGCAGTGAAGAGATCCCCCTCCTCTGCAGAGAGCTGGGAGTTTTCCCTCATCGTAACATAAAGCAGTGTGTGTGAGGGGGATTGCTGTGGAACTGCAGCAAAACACACCACAGGCGTGTGGGTGTGGGTGTGTTTGTGCTACTACAACAGATAGGGATGCACAGTTGTAATAGTTTATTGGTGATCACAATCCTGGCCTCACAAATGACCGAGATCAGTCAGATTTGGTAACATTTGTTAATCGGGTAAACTTGTGTAAAAATACGTAAGGAATAAATCATGACGAGGTTACAGGAAAATAATCAACAACACGGGTGGTGTAATGAAGCGGAGTTAGTGTTAATTATTTTCCTATAACCGCACATCCCGAAGTGTTGTATTCCTCTTAGACCAAAGTGATTTGCCAAGGATTGCAATTTTTAATTAAAGAACAACATGTCATACTTTATCCATTTATGGTTACATTTAATGTCATGGAAACAGATTGTCCGTGAATCAAGTTACGTTCTCAACAGTCGATCTCTCACCAGCTTCTGTTTCCTCTCTCTCTCTCTCTCTCTCTCTCTCTCTCTCTGTCTCGAAGTTAGTAAGCCAAAAAAAACAGCTTATGTCATCAACAAGCCGTAAAATGTAAACTCCTCTGTCCTGAAGTCTTTTCCATGGTGTTGTAAATCGCTGACACTGGAGACTCCTTCCCTAAATGTTAAATAAATGTCTCCTTAAATAAATCTTCACTATAGCACCTTATCATATTATAAGATTTTCTATGTTAAATAAAGACGTTTTAATCTATTTATGTTGAGCATCCATTAAACAACATTATTCAACACCTTCTGACCAATCAGATATGAGAATTCTTATTATTAACTTGGCTCAGCTTTTAACTGTGTATTTGCCCAAAGCTTTAACTGAAAACGGCATTTCAATGTGCAAAAGATGTCTTTTGAGAAGTAAAGTAGTAGTGCAAAACCTCAGACCGGGCAACACCGGCTCAACTTAAAACCGCCCTCAAGCTCATTTTGTGCCCCGTAGTATTGCAGTGTCCTAGAAAAATGTACGCCAAGATCTTTGAGTTCGACACTGGCTCTTTCTCGATTAGTTCTGTTTGAAGAGATCTATCCCTGGGAAGGATTTTATGCTTATAATGTACAGAGTGAAAGAACAGCCTGTTCTTTTAAGGTGGAAAGTTAATGTATATATATATATATATATATATATATATATATATATATATTTCTTAAGGAAGTATCTTAAGGAAGTGTTTAGCTCCTTTATTGGGCAAACAATTGTAATAAATAAATAAATAAAATAAAACAATGCAGCTCTTTCAAAGACATTAAAAGAAAATTGGGGTCTGGGATTTTTTACATTTAGTTACAGCCTACCATTTTTCACAGTTCTTATATTTATCATTAATTTCTTATAGTTACTACCTTGTTTGACTGATTACTCTGATTATATCTAAACCTCAAAATAAGTAGGTCTATAAATAACTTCAAAACTAATCATTTTTTAAATATAATGTGTTCTGTGTGTGGGAAGTTCCTGAATAGAGAGGTCTGTATTATTGTACACTCCTGGACCAAGCCCAATGGCAAAATATTAAGCTTTTAATGGTCTTAACAAAACATTGGTCAGGAAATGAGCAAGAATTAAACAAATAGGTAAAGGACGTTAGTATGCGAGAGCTTTTCCCTTTGATTTCTTTAAATGTTTAAGCCTTGTGGATTTTGATGGGCTGCATCAGGTATGGCAGATAACCAAATAATCAACTAATCTTTTAAGAAAAAGAAAAAAAAACATCCCAGAAGACATTTTTCGAAAATTCTGTACACCCAGACAAGTGTTAGTTTGAACTTTGCATGAAACATTTTAATCATGCCTTTACCTTTGCGTACAAGACGACTATATAAGTGATTTTCCCTGTTTCTAGCTTTTCTCCATACAGTTCACTGCAGCAAAAGTAAATGAGTAAATGGTGGTACAGGAACTCTCAGGAGTGCATTTGTTTCATTCTTGCTCATTTTCTGACCAGTGATTTGTTGATAAGACCATTAAAAGCTTAATATTTGCCATTTTGGGCTTGGCCTTTTTTTTTTTTTTTTTTTTTTTTTTTTTTTTTTTTTTTTTTTTTTTTTTTTTTTTTTTTTTTTTTTTTTTTTTTTTTTTTTTTTTTTTTTTTTTTTTTTTTTTTTTTTTTTTTTTTTTTTTTTTT
>CM040470.1:2587001-2620774 GCA_022758105.1 Pangasianodon gigas
GAGTTCCCTGGGTGCAAAAAAGTTTGCATTAAAATACAGCATCGTATCCTGAATGCAACTCTTTCACATATTACAGTTGTGCTGATTAATATTCATGATTGAGCTCAGGTTTTCTTTTCCAATGGTATTCCCTCCAGAGCACAGATGGTGCGCTTGTCCGTCTCCTCTTCCTTCTGCACTTGATGTGTTTTTAATGCTTTCTGCTTCAAGAATAAGAACGTTTTTCTCCTGCTGTGAAGAGAAAATCCCAGATGGACTTAATGCACGTGGGGAAAGTCCTCCCTGATCCCTAGCACCATATTACAGAATTCATAACAGTGACTCGGTTTCCCTCGGATGATAATGGTTTCCTAATGCGGCGCAATAACCCACTGATTCGCATCGAGCTCTGAAACGGTAGCTCTGGGGAGCGTGAGCACCAAAGTGGCCGTGACCGCTCACAGCTTTATTCTCTCCCACATTCTCATGCAAATGCAGCACTTTTTTATTTTCAATCTGGAAGACAAAGATAGGATTGAAGCAGGGCTGCGAGACTCAAGAGAAAGAACAATGACGTGGGGAAATCTCAGCGAGCGCATTTCCCTCTAATCCTCTCGTGCACTTTACGACAAGGTTCATTATGCATCCAGATCCGTACAGTGCGCAATCACAGGGAAGAGAGCAGCGAGGATTTGAGAGGTGCTGATGCAACCTTGCTTCTGTATCGGGGTGTGTTTCTCTTCTTTTCCCTGTAGTACTAGAGATACTGTGATCAGATCAGGACCTGTGAGCTCACGTCTCATACTGCTGGCTTCAACCACAAACATTAAGCCTTGTCTTGGATTAAACAGAGCTGAATTTGATTAAAAATCTCTTTTAGACCAGGACGGGGTTTAATTTGTGCACTGTAAACACCAGGGACTTGTTTCTAAGTGTGTGTAAATGTATTTGTGACCAAAGCCAGAGGTTTATGTCACTTCCCTTCTTGATACTTAGGTTTCACCTAACAGTCACTAAAACTATCCTTATTTCGGATAGATATGTAGTGTTTTGTAGCATTCTTCAGTGCAAATATGTGAGATTTAAATGTGCCAAGTGCTTGAATAAAAAAGGGGAAATAAATAAATAATTAATTAAAATATATAATTTTCACTGCTAAAATGTGGATTTACAGTCGGCTCTTTGCGAAGATGCAAAACACTGATTGGGGATTTCATTATTTTAGCAAATAATGCGTCATTTCTAGCTTCAATGCTTTTTAGGCTACACAGTTAATGATGAAAATAAATAAATCAGTGCATAAATGTTCAAAAAATAACTCTGTGTATCATATTACACTATTTTAGCACAGACCAGTTCTTAAAAAGTGGCAGTTTAGCTGAAAACTGATTCTGGAAGTGAGAGAGCGCAGCATGGAAGCTCATGTCCATCAACAGAGCTTCAACTATATTAGAAGAAGATAAGAAACATATTTGTTCATTCCATGATTATTTATATCATTACTGTGCATAACTAGCTAACTACATAGGTTATTATATTATGTTAGCTACCAGTTTTTTACCCTAGTCTATTAAGTTTCTGGGCCAAAACACGAGACAGGCAGCACACTGGAGGATTTACTTGCCCAGTGGGCTAGCGAAGGTGTTTTTCATTTGTCCACTGCTGTTCTATTTAAGGGTCCTATTTAAGTTTCTGGGGACTTTCTAGCCACTAGCTTAGAACCTTTACCACTATAAGGTTCATGTTCATCCCCAAGTTTACGCTGCTTTTCTTGGCCACTACATCACTGAAGAAGGTTCAGTTTTGAAGAAGGTCTGAAATTTAGCCTACTTTGGCAATGTGTTTAAGGACGCAACTAGCGTATATTAATCAACAGCGCTCATGTTAAATACTGTGCAAAAAATGTGAGCAAATTAAGCTGATTAAAGGCTTAATTAAACACACTAACACAAAATGGATGCCAAGTCTGATCTCTGCATTACACTGGAACTCGTTTCGTTTTCCACTGTTGCACACGTCTGCATTCACGCTCGAGGCAGGACTGTGTGTGTGTGTGCGTGTGTGTGTGTACGGTGTGTGTAAGTTCATTTCATGGCTCTAATATGGTCTGGAAAAACGGAGGTAAAGCAGTTCCCTTTGAACTTGGATTAACCAGCTTCAGTGCATCAACTGAAGGCAGAGAGGCAGCGACGTGTGCAGTTTAAACAAATATTGCACATGTTGAATTCTATAAATATAGTCATATTATCCATTATAACATATAGTATATTCTATTACAAATTCTAACTTTTCCACATGCACGTTACCTTATGTTGCTTTCATAATAGGTGTTTTTGATAGAAAAAGCACTGGCTTTAAGTGGTGAGATGAAAAAAAAAAAAAACAGCTACACAACGTTCACACTGTTCTAGCTAGTTTCAGCTAACTAATGATTCTAGCTTGCTGTCTGGATAAGATTCATTGTTGTCAGTAAAATAAAGCTTACTATTTTTAAGATTTTCAGTTCAACATTTTCAAGCTGTAAATATCATTATATTCGCTCAGTAGAAAGACTCTTTTCACCAGCACTTTGTCTTCCATGTTTGTTGAAAAGCAGCCGTTCCCATCACTCTCATCATACACCATAACATTTAGCATGCTGCGCATGTGCCATTTGGTTTTTTTTTCTGTATCACTTGCTAGTTGATTAACTTACCTGATTTGATCCTGAACTAGCGGCAGCCACTTTATTTATCGCAGTTGAACAATATAGCTTGCTGTCCTGTTAGTTTGGGGCTCAAACTCAGATAAGCTGACAATCTAGCAACCTAGCTTCAGCAGCTAGCAAGTTAGCCTCAGCAGCTAGCATGAGGCTAGTTGTTAGCTAGTTAACTTTACTCACAGAAAAGCTGACAATGAAAAAAAGCACAAGGTAAAGGAAAAAGATGACTTAAAAAACATAAAATTGTGTTGCGTTATCCTTCTTGTGTGCAACTCAATAATTTATTCCTTCGTTCATCTTCGAAAGCATCTGTGCTGACTTACTTTCAGAACGTTTTAGGCTAGCTGAATCATTTTGAGTGCTAGTAGCGTGTTGGGAAGCCCTACAAAAAAGTTTAGATATTATGTGGTTAGTGTTTGATAAGTGCTATTACATAAGCTAATCATTCATTCACTGATTAGCTACTTAGCAGCTAAAAAAAGTCCCCCCTTTTCCCCCCAGTACCCATGTACACTGTCCCGAACAGCTCTCGAGCACGTTTAACACAGCTGAGTTACAGACTAACATAAGGATCTGTTACGAAATAGCTTTTTATCTCTTCTTGTTCTTGAAGAGAGAGGGAGAGGTCCTTCTTTACCTTCTTTTCCCTTCTCCAGCTGCTGAGCATCAAAGCTGCGCCAAAGTGTTTAAAATTCATTGAAAGTGTCGGATTAATTATTCAGGGCACGGCGAGCTGAACCGCTGTGACAGCGCTGCCCGTTATGTTTTCATTGCTTAGTGGGTGAAACACGCTGTTGCATAAAGCAGGGTTCAAGAGGCTACAAACAAACAACAACAACAAAAAAAAACAAAATAGTTGCTAACACAAGCTCTGTTACTTGTTATGAACAATACAGTTTGGTCATATTTGATTTCTTAATCAAAACTGCATCAGTTTTTAATAATACAAGCGCACTGAGGCAATATCAGGTGCCAGTCAGTAAAATATGTGAATCTGTTCTTATTTGTAGTATAGGAGGCTTTAATGACTAAAAGATGGATCCAGGACTTTAAAATCTGTAAAATCCACCGTGATATCTGGAGTCTTTCACATTTTCAGCATCATTTAGGACTGGAAAAATCTTGTATTGTGGCCCAGACATTAAAGGTTCAGTGCAGAACCCATTAGAAAAGAGTTCCAGACCCTATTTATGAAGCTAGAAGCCCTTAACTATCCAAAGACATCTTAAGGAGCCTTTCTTTCCTCCTCAAGAGTGGACTTGAGAGTAAAAGACTTGGCTTATACTCATGTATACATAAGTTGATGACCTGTTGATATACAGTAGGGTCAAAGGGTAAGAGCCTAGAGAGTTTTATTTCATTATTAATCACAAGGAAATCCAAGATCTTTCAGATATTATTCAAGATCCCATTATTTCAAACTGGCAAGTCCATTTTAGCTGTTTGAAAACATGACTTTTTTTTTTTTTTTTTTTTAAATTTAAGTGTTTAATGACTTGTTTATCGTCCACTCTCATTGTAACGGGACTATAAATGCGTGCTTTAAGAAAGGAGAGTGCGCTTGTGTTACATTCACAGTAGTTGGTGACAAGTCGCCTATAGTTTTGTAGGTTCTTATTTGTGGGCAACTGTCCAGTGTTTTTTTTTTTTTTTTCCTTTTTTCTTTTTTTTAGATCTTATGAATAGCTAAAATGCATAACCACAGTCCTTCATATTTGCACATCAAACAGTAAATGGGAACTAATTGCAGGTAGGAACTGAAGTTCTGAGTGGGGAACTGGTGAAATGTCAGACCACATGCGCCATAGGATCGGTTAGAAGAATCATTCAAGCCGATTGTTTGGATTTGTAGCTATATTGTCATACCTAATTTGCATAGAATTGATAAAACCTCAGTTCAGATGTTACTTGTCGCTCATGTCTAAAATTGCTATTGTGAATGTAGGTTAAGAATAATGCAGTGTTCGAAGTTGCAACTTGTAATTCTTTTAAGTAGCTTTTAGGAGCTTTACGTGCTCTGGCAGAGCAAAAAAAACCAAAAAAAAAACACGCTTTTGTTGAGTTGTCTTTTTTCCCCCCACTTCACACATGCCAAGGCGGGACATAGCGTTATTACAACTTGCAAAATTACCACTTAAAAGGCACCATGAAGGCAGCACAAGCTAATGCAAGCCAAAATTTGTTTTACAGATGATATTAGACAGGGTTGGTATCACCACGTGTGCTACATGTGCCTCATTAGAGGGATCCAGATCAGCCTTTTAAAGTTACATCTAGATTTTATTTGCCAGTAAAAATTTCAGTTCACTTCTACACATTTTGTCAACGGTTTTCTCATGCTAGAGGATTTAACTTGAACCCATTTGAAGTTTAACCAAAAATGTTAATACGGACTCAAGACCTAGCAAGTTAATTCAAGTCCCAAGTCAGTGATGATGCAGATCAAGTCCAGTTAAAACTTTTCCAAGTCCCTTAGGTGGAGTTGGTCCACAGCTTACCTATATAATGTGCACATTCATCAGTTCATTCTTTTCTCTTTTGGATTACAGAGACCAGGATCCGGAGCACCAACCGGACTCAGCAAACCCTCAGGGGTTGAAGGTATGAACCTTATAATACTTCACTCAGCATTCTTCATTTAGGAGCCTCGGTGATGGATTCTGAAGCTGAATAGCTGGGACACCCGGTCCTCATGAATCTTTTTTACTGGCCTCCCCGCTAAAACGTGGTGTGATTGATGGGGAGATCCAGGAGCTTCTCATTTGGGCACTGTGCGCAGTGGAAGGCGTCAGGCGTCAGTTTGATCGGATCAGACGATTCCCGTGAGGCGTGTTGTGGAGCTCGAGCGGCTCATATGTTTGCTGATAAGAACCTGGTAGTGGGGCTCAGATGTAATTCTACCTGAAACGCTCAGATGACTCGGGTTATTGGATGGGAGTTTAAAAGCTCTTAAAACGTTCCGCTCAGAATCTAGTGTCCTTGAGTGATTATCACTAACCCCCAAATGTATTAACTGCCATATATTTACAATACAGACATTTCAAATGTTCCAGTACTTTAAACATGTTTTAATGTACCATATCCTGTTAAAAGATGCACTCCAATATGTTATGTAAGGAATACAACACAATATGGCGTTCTGTAATAGGAAAATAATCAACGATAAGGTAGTGTGATGAAGCAGAGTTACTTTTACCATCACAAAGTTGATTGTTGGCAAATTGCTTGTTGTTTCATAGATAAAATAAAACACAGTAACACAATAAAACAACTGTCCACAGATGCATCCAAGAAGGACGTCCCTCCTGAGGACTTCGACATCGACATGGACGCCCCCGAGACGGAGAAGGCCGCCGTCGCCATCCAGTCGCACTTCAGAAAGTACCAGAAGAAGAAGCAGGATACGAAGCCATAGGCTGTGCAGGCTGAACGCAGCCCGAAGCTGTTTGCATGTTTAATAAAGCGCACTGTCATGGACTCAAGGGTGGGGATTATATTATGGTGGAGGTGAAGGGAAAAGGGACTTGAAGTGAATCATCGGTTCGTCTGTCACTGGCATCCATCTGGAACAATAAGCCTGATCGTTTCAGATTTGATTCCCGTCTGTTCGTGTTCAGTTATTTGTCTTCAGTTTATTGCTTTTTTTTTTTACTGAATTTCTTCTCTTGTTTTGGTTTTGAAAGCTTCATGCTTGTCAGTACTGACATTTTTAAAAGAATATTTCACCCTGTATGTGTTAGTCTGCGATCATATTCTGTTCATAACATGGAACAAAGAAATGAGCTGCAGAAAAGATACTCTAAATGTTTGGCATCACTGTAAATCTGGTTTTCTTATGAGTACAGTGTTATTTGGGGAAAAACAAAGCAACTCCAGATTATGAGTAATCTAATCCAATCCCTTTCTTTTTTATGATTGCTTCACTTTCATATGCACTGGTTACTGTGTTTCTATTATTTGTTGTCGTCTGGCTTCATCAATGTGTTTTGTGCTTGAACCTTCATCGTCTCCCCGCAAGAGTTTTATCAACTAAATGTGCCAAGTGCTACACTATACTGTCCATCCAACACTTTGAAATGATATACACCCTTAATATGAGCGAATAAATATTTAAGAACAGAGTAGACGGCTGCCATGTTGTGCATTTCTCCTGTCTTTTCTCCCTTTAGTGGCATACTCCAGATCCTTTAGTAGAGCTTTTTCTTCTGAGCTTGCAGCAAACTTCTGACTCCGTATCGATCTGGCAGGTTTTACCTAATCGTTTTTAAAGCCAGTAAAGTAATGGAGAGCTATCAAGGCAGAGATGGTTTCCCAAGTGTCTCATCGCTTGTAAAGTACTGTGGAATCCCAAATGAAGTCCTGGCTGCTGCTATCTTACATATAAAAGGTTATTAATAACAATATACTGTGTAACACTAACATTTTACAATGCTATTTTGTATCTGATCTGGTGGTGGCTCTCAGAGATCCGAGGTGGAACTTTTATTTCAAGGGTCGGTGAGTCAGCTCTACAATGGCAAAGTAATTTATTTTCGGTGATTGGGAGGTTGGACAAAGGGGAAGCATGAACCACTTGTGTCAAAGGTGCAGGGTTTTATTTTTAGGTTCAGAGGTAACAAAGATTACATGAGGGACCTTTTTGAAATCCTTTCTTCAAGCAATCTGTAACAAATACACACCCGGTTTGGGAGTGTAATAACACCCCTGGTCCACTTGGGGCACACTCACTTTCCGTTTTAAAAGATTTCGTGTTTACGTTTCCCGTAATATTCACGAATCAACTTTCAGACATTTGGTTGTTACGTCCCAATTTCAGCATTTTACTTGCAGAGTTTTAATAGTTTGTATTCACAATTCATAGAAAGGTACTTGTAATATTTATTTACAAGTTATTTACTTCCTAGAAACTATTAATAGAAATCTTTCATCAAAAGTATTTGTAGAAATTTTTCATTGAAACAGTTTGTACTTCCATAATAGTAGAAACAATTTATGGAAATTTTTCATAGTAAGTTTTTGTAGAAACTGCACATTCTTTGTAGAAATTTTTAATGCAGTTTTCATTTAAAGAAATATTTGTATAAAGTTTTTGTACAAACTGTTCATACTTTTCATAGAGGCTATTTAGAGAAAGTTTCCATAGAAACGGCATACTCTAAAAAATATTCATAAAATTTTAATATAAACTGTTTGCATAATTTTTTTGTATTAAGTTATAGAAAGCTTAAATATGCATGCTTTTCATAGAAACCTTCAGAGAATCTGCTCATAGAAACAAATACAGTGCTTCATAGTTCATAGAAAGTTACTTGCAACAGGTTTCAAAAAAGCTATTTTGCTCTTTTGTACAATGACCACATGCAAACCTTTAGTAAATCATGGCTTAATAACAGAAGGAAGTTAATATTTCAGTTGATGGGAGAATGGATCCAAAGTGCAGAGCTGTCTTAAGGGATTAGAAACATTTTAATTGAAAATTTTACTGAATTGGTTATATTTCAATCAGCCAGTAAATATATTTTTATTGGCTTCCTTTCAAGCCTGACCTTGGCACTCAGAACCTAACATACTACCTACTGCTCCCTCCAAAATGCAGACAGCACAATGGACAAAGCAATCAGTGAAACTGAAGACAATAAACAGAAAACTGAGAACAGAGAACAAACACCTTCTCTCCTCAAAGAGTCTGGAGAGAAAGAGGGAACTCAAAAGTAGGAGGTTTTTTTTTTTGTTTTGTTTTTTCTCAAGCAAAGAAACTTGAGAGAGAGGGAGAGAGAGAAAGTTTGGCTGACAAGGTGAAGCCAACCCAGAACAGAGGACAGGCTAGAATATAGCTCTAGTTTCAAAATTACCAATACCAGCTTAGTCTCACCCTCACAAACTGAACTCAAGACTAAGCATCCAGTGAGTGGCAAGCTTCCCTGAAATAGAGCCAGGGACAGGTGAGCCTGATTGTGAGTAATTAGCTGGCAGACTGCTCATGTATCCCTCTGGTGGCCAAAGTCGGTCTAGCAGGCAAGCCAGCTCCAGGCCTGCTCCTTAGACAAAGAAAAAAAAAAGGAACTGATGAGAATAGAAAAAACAACAACAAAGAATAAGACCCACATGCAAGAGAAAAGCAGAGAAATTTAGTATCAATATTAATGATTTATCAGAGTAAAGCAGAAGAGTCCTGCTGTCTTCATACTCCAAATATCTGGAGAAGCTCACATTAAACGCTTGGCTCAGAAGACCACATCCAATTAATCTCGTTTTAATACCTTATCGTTTCTATAGTAACGCCTCATTCACAGGGACTTGTACGGCGGATGAACGACATAATTTAAGTTAATAATAAATGGATTAAAATCATGTTATTTAACAAAGAGAAATGTATAATCATTGATATGAAGTTTTCTGTAAGGAGAGGTTTATTTAATATTTATGGAAGGAGTCTCCAGTGTCAGCACTTCGTAACAGTCAGTAAGGTGTCCAACACAGGAAAGTCTTCAGGACAGAGGAGTGTACATTTTCTGGTTTCTTGGTAACATGACAAGCTGCATGTTTTTATCTTATTTACTTCAAGAGAGAGAAAAGAAAGAGAGGCTGGTGAAGGAATGTTTATAGCTGCTATTACTTAAGTCAGGACAGGAACTAGTTTGACTTATGGATGTTCCACAACATTAAATGTAACTATAAACAATGAAAAAATGTAATGTATTGTTCATTAATGAATAAAAATTGTAATTGTGCTGTGGTATGAGAGGAATAAAATGTGCTGTTATAGGGAAAGTGAAATATGCTCTGGCCCCATCCCAATGCGGCGTGGCGATGTAGCTTACAGCAGGTTATGGTCGTGGAACTGCTGGATGTCCAGGTGGTGCTCCACAAACAATGTGGGCTTTATAGAAAAGTGGAGTAGTTTTGAGGGCAAGGCTGGCCTGTTAGGGCGGGACTCATTACTTGTAGCATAGCACATAGTCTCAGAACAAGCCTAGTTAATCGGTGACAATCCAGAGCCAAGGCCATGGAGCAGACAAGCAGGCTAAACTGACCGTCTGCTAGCTGCACTGAGTCATCACTCAGGTTCCAACATATTGAGACTGTGTCTGTTCCCCTAGCTAAACAAAAATGTAGAAATACCCAGAAAGTTTGTTTTAGTACCCTAATTAACATAAAATTAAATCAAACCGAATGCACAGCCAGCACAGTTGAATATTATTCACAGCTAGGACTGTTGAATATTAGATCTCTTACGTCTAAAGCACTTATTGTTAATGAAACTATTACTGATTAGAAGTTTAATGTACTGTGTTTAACAGAAACATGGATTAAACCAAATGAGTATGTAGCATTAAATGAAGCTAGTCTTCCTGGACACAGTTACATACATCAGCCCCATCTAACTGGCAGAGGAGGAGGTGTTGCAGTTATTTATAATGATAATCATGCGTCACACAAAAACTTAGCCATAAATTCAACGCGTTTGAAGTTCTTTATACTAACATAACATACTTAGCCCCAAAAAAGACGATTCCACTAATCATTATTTACAGACCCCCGGGGCCATATTCTGAAGTTGGTTACCTGGACTTCCTGACAGCCTTTCAGTAAATTCACTTGTCAAAGAAAATGATTCATAAAACTCAGAGTGGGAGGGTTATCATCCTCAGACCTACACTAGAACATGGTAAAACGTGTGGCTTTGATTCAAGTGTGTTTTTGGTTGTGGTTAGGACAGTCATTTAGCCTATTAAAATAAAAATATTATTTGCAAATAGTCCAAATGCATTACTTTACAATAAATTCTAGTTCTTTAACTATTTTTCTTTATTCATTTAATTTTCTCTTTTTGACAAGAAACCTCCAAGTGTCTACAACCATTATATTTTGATATGTCCATGTCTGGTTTGTGCTCAAAAAGTTAAAGGGATAGTTCACCTAAAAATGAAAATTCTGTTATCATTTACTTACCCTTATGTCCTTCCAAACCCAAAGGCTATTTTTTTGTGAAATATAATAGAAGATTTTTTTGAAAATGTACTGCTATGCTTTTTTTTTTTTACTGTTTACTTCTCATTACTGTGGAATCACCTTAAAATCCAGCATCCAGCTGAGTTTTTTTGCGATTGCCTCTGCCAGCCAGCAGTTCCTGACTGCACAGCTGGTAATGTTATTACATCCCTACTCCCTTGGAAATGCTCCTTTTCCTGTCTTCTGAACGATTTAAACATATGGGATTTTTAAAAATGGTAAATTGCACATTTTAATGTATTAGAATATCAAAATTGTACAAACCTAGTTAAACATTAAAAGGTGGCTGTCGTAGCTGTTTAATCATGTTAGTTGGTTATCCAGACTTTTGTAAGCAAGGAATATTTATGCAGCTGGACCTTCACAAATGTAGGCCGATGTAACATTTCTCTGTTAGGTGGTTTACCAAATAATAAAAAATCTCACGCTATTCAGAAACACTCAAACGACTCACTCAACTGACTCCTCAGTGCAACGTTTTAACCCGGCATGATTAAAAGAAATAAAGTAGGCATAAAATTCCCTGATGCAATCACTGTCTCAGTCTTGACAGCTTGGCACTTCTCGGAACATCAAAAGTCCCCAGTGTGGCACATCAGCCATTATTTACAGCGGCGGTTAATAGTGGAAAGGAGTGACAGTGTGTAAATCTCCACCGACCTGCTTAATTTGCCGCGCTCTTCCGGGGAGAACGATGGAGATGCACTTGTCACACAGAGTTATACATTTCCTCATTATGCTGACGTGCGTGATTTAGGAGCACAAAAGCAAGTTTGATGGCGAAAGCCGGCTGCTGGAGGGCTTGGCTGCTGAAAGCTTCTGAATCAATAGGCCAGTTTAGGCGAGGGCTGCTCTTTGCTCTTAGTGGACTCGCTGTGTGGTGTCTGACATTCAGCACACATGTGGGAGAAAGAAAGCAAGCTCCAGCCTCCAGGGACATGAGCTGCACTTTTCACTAAATTACAACGCTGGTGACCTTTACATTCTCCTGCTCTTGGTTTGTTAGCATCTCTCTCAGCTGACCTCATCACACACGCTCCAATCTGATAGATCTGCAGATTCAGCACATTTGTGATGGAAAGACTCAATTTAGGAGAGAATAAATGAATAAAAGAATTCACAGTATGATCCTGGTACAATATCTGCTGACAGATCCAGACTTCCAGAGAGGATGATATTAAATGAAAGTTTGGAAAAATAATAGTTTATTTTTATGCAAATGAGGTGAAGCAATGTAAAGAACACCAATAAGAGTGAGGGACGGTGATGCGTTCTGTTTTTAAACCCACTGTGAAACATACCAGATATTCATAACTGTAATATTATATATAATATATTCGTATACATATTTGTAATTGCAGTCGGTCAGTGAGACTGGACCTGCTGCTACTAGCTTGAAGTGTTCAATTTGGGCGAAATAGAACAGAACCAGAGTTTACGCTACAAATAGACTGCAGAAATCGCAAAGTAAAAACATTTTCTAACAGTAAAGCACTGCACAGATGCATTTTGTACACAGTAGTAAAAAATGCATACATTTTTTTTTAGCTAACTGTGTAGTTTGTGTGGTTGTGTCACACTAGTCAAGTGCTACTAGCGAAAACCATGGCAACCAAAGGTCATTTATGACAGGAAGAGGTCATGGTAGAGTGAAGTGAGGCATAAAATCTCTTCCTGTCTCACTTTTTTGTAAATATCTTCCTCAGAACACATTCAGTTCTTCAGTATAGCGTTTTGTAGCTAGGGGCAGCCATCTTTGATATATACAGTTCTTCTTTATTTCTAAATTACTTATTTACAGTCAGTCACTGGGCCTCATTACTCAAGCAGGATACGAATTAATTTATTCATAAATCATTCGCAAGACTGTTTACACAAGAAATGTGTTCATGAAAATCCTGTTCGTTCGGAAAGATTCATATCCTACATTTATTACGTAAGTTTATGTAAATTTTTTCGAATAAGGAGACTCACTAATGTGAACCTCGATTGATCGGTTTCAAGTCGTATAATTAGAGATGAGTTATTGCACATTTAGTGTGAGTTAATCGCACCTTTAGTGTGAGTTAATCGCACCTTTAGTGTCCTCTGCATCCCCTATGTCATTAAATTTACACTACATCAAATTTACATTTATGGCATTTGGTAGACGTCCTTATCCAGAGTGATTTACATTTATACAACTGAGCAGTTGAGAGTTAAGGGCATTGCTCAAGGGCCTAGTAGTGGCAGTACTGGGATTTGAACTCATGACCTTCTGAGCAGAAGGCCAACATCTGGACCACTGAGCTACCACTACCCAAAATAACACAAACCTGGAACAAAATGGTTTAGAAGCCTTATTGGTGAGTCGAGCCAAATGATCTGACTCGGAAATTCCCATCACTACTGCAATGCAATTATCGGGACATCCTGAAGTGAAAAAGCGGCATGTTTATCAGAACAGTCTAGAAATGTGCTTTTTTCCCTCTTTTTTTCACCTCAGATAATTTTTTTAGATAATTATTGCACCGCCTGTAGTAACGTTAATGATATAACTAATCTAGCTAGATGTTAGATAAGATTAGATAAATTTACGCACACACTAATGACAATTAGACCCATCTTTTGCTTTATTATCACATTCCTCACGTGTCCATGTGTGACAGTAAAGTTTTTTCTTTCTTCCATCATTTGCAAAACTCATTATCCATAGCAGACAGAGAGATCTCATTGGGGAACAGCCTTTTATTAATCGATTGGAAGTGCATGGGAAATCTTTATTGGAGTGACACAGCTGTGAACACCCTGTCCAAAACAAAACAGTCAAACAAAACCATCTGTATAATGAGCAGAACCAAGAAGAGGGGAAATAGATTCATCTAAGCAAATATACCGGCATCTCAGTCATCCCTGGTGCTCTGCGAGACAGAGATGCGAGTCTGATGCAGAGCCACACCACGTCGCACAGAGCCACACCTTTTCATAGATTTCCATAGACTCGCATTCTCGTTCTTTAAGGGGAATCTCTTCGGATTGTCTCAGTATTTCTTTTCCCTGTAGAGGAGCCTCACTGCAATGCAGCAAAAATAAATCTAGTGAAGACAAGAGAGTGCATGCCCTGTGGACACAACCTAGTGCACTGTACAGGGGTGGGGAAGGGGGGGTTAATAAGCAGACATTGGCTAGTGCAGCGGGAGGCACTACGTCCCCCCGGACGTGTGGTGAATATTTACCTTGTAAACACCTGGTGGTAATTTACACCTGAATAAAAAGTATCAGCTTGTCTGCCCCTTAAACTCGTACACAACTTAGGTTTTGATACAGTACAGTAGAAAGCAAAAGCATTTCTGTTATTCTTTATAACCCATATTGCACCATCAGAAAGTGGGACACAAATATTCAGCAACCATGACTCAAACCTTTCCTAAAACGATATATGTGCAAACATGACTAAAGGACTTTTATTAATTGATCAAAATCCAAACTTTTCCCTGTAATACCCACAAATAAAGGTGATTTTTTTTCTCATTTAATATATATTATTTATATATTAATTTATAGTCATAAGAATACTAAATCTTTACATTTGATCATTTTATAGTGAAAAAACAAGAAAAAAATCGTAAAGCCGGATCAACTTCCGGCTGTTCTCTATTTCAGATTTATCTTTATCTTCATCATCGTCATCATTTTTACCGGTCGCTCCCCATGCACCCATAAGAAAATTTGAACTTTTAAACGTTAAAAATCTGAAAACAGTGACAACTTTGGAACAGTGGTGATCACACACTCGCGCTCGCGCTCTCTGGAGTATTCATTCCATGTTTTGATATTAATTTAATTACACAAATAAAGTTCGGTAGAAAAAAATGGGCTCCCAGTCATCATAGTGCACACTAAATGCTAACAAATAATAATAATAATAATAATAATAATAATAATAATAATAAATAATCCAAATAAATCGAGTTGGAAATCTCCCATCTGGAGTGTGTTTCTATTTTTTGTTTTTTGAAAAAGTGAATTCACGTGTTTAAAAAAGCGTAAAAGAAAGTAAGGAATCGGCAGTGGCCCTCCCGTGAGGAAAGGCCTCTATGTACAACTGTGTGATGAGTTTTTTTTGCTGTGTGTTTGTGTGTATGTGTGTGTGTCCAGTCCATGTCCTCTGGGTTATACCAGTGTGTAGGACTTGGCGTAGGGATTGCTGCTCTGTTTTAAGTGTCCCCGAGAGTCTAAGAGGGACTCCTGCGATGTGCTGAGCTTGGCGGCCTGAGCCAAGTCCGAGCCAGCTTCTCTCTGTGGCAGCGTGGAGGCGCCGGAGCTGGGCTGCCACTGCTGCGCCTCCCGGGCTGCCGGAACCTCCACTGGCACTGGCACCAGGCTCGGCCGCTTCAGTGACCGGCTCTTCTGTGGCTCCAGGCCCGACGCGGCCCGGTTCAGCAGGAAGTCCATGCGCAAGTACGGCGGCAGGTGCACCAGCTCGCCCCCTGCAGGAGGACAAAAAGCAGACGCTCATCTGAGTAACCTTGGAGCTGCCGTCGTCGTAAAAGGATAAAAAATTATTTCATAAGAATGTGCAAAAACCCACCACTTTAATAGGAACACCTGTACCTCTGCTGATGTGTCTGTTATCTATCTTGTGGCAGCAGTGCATAAGATCATGCAGATACGGGTCAAGAGCTTCAGTTAATGTCCACATCAGAATGTTGAAAAATGTGATCTCGGTGGCTTTGACTGTGGGATGGTTGTTAGTACCAAATGGGCTGGTTTGAGTATTTCAGAAACTGATGATCTCCTGGGATTTTCACAGCCCGTCTGCCACCAACAACCACGCCACGCTCAAAGTCACTGAGATCACATTTTTTTTCTGTATTTGAATGTTGATGTTTGATTAACTGAAGCTCTTGATCTGAATATGCATGATTTTTCTGCATTGCACTGCTGCCACATGATTGGCTGAATGGATAATTGCATGAATTTAATGTTCCTAATACGGTGGTCAGTGAGTGTATACAACACAATTACCACCATAAGCAATACATTATGTTGGAATGTGAGATAAAATGATGAGAGCGATAGTTATAACAATTGTATTAGGATAGTGCTTTTTCGATTACATATAAATGAAAAGTGTAACAAATGATTCTGTAGTTTATAATATTAGATTTTTGAGTAAATTGGATTGGGACTTTGAATGTGAGAGAAAATTACTTGATTAATAAATCATTGTTATTATTATTAAGCTATTATTCATGTTGTTGCCCAGTTATTCAATGTTATGCTCCATGATTTAGGTTTTTATGAGACCTTACTGAAATTGGCTCCATTCTTAGATCTCAATGATTATATTTTATGATTATGGCAGAATGTAAGAGCACTAAAGTACAGTGCAGCTGTATATTTAGTGCTTTGTGATTTTAGTTTATTTAGTGCAGCTGTATATTTAGTGCTTTGTGATTTCATCATTTACGTCATTTAAATATCTCCAGCAGCTCGATGTTATCTCTTGCCACTGCTCACCTGGCCTGTGGGCTTTGGGTACGGCCATGTTCATGACCCTGCATGCGTCCTGAGGTTTGGGAGGCGAGGCCGTGAACCTGCATATGCCCGACTCGGATGGCGTGCTGGATGTCAGGCTGTCCGTGTAGTCGTTGGTTCCTGCCGTCATCTGCTCGGAGGACGTGTCCGAGATGAAGCACTCGGTGATGGTGAACTTGGCGTGCCGGAGCTGCTCCTCCATCTTGGCATGCTCGTAGGCCCGCGCCAGCTCCTCGTAAGTGGACGAGGCGCTCTCTGTGGACACCATGCTGCTCCGGGCTCGGTCTGGACACACCACACAACACACTAATGACTCCAGCTTCCTTTCAAGATGGGATATTTTATTAGCTAGGTGGCTAGTGTTAGCAGCAAAGACTATAGACATTTATTTATTGACTTACAATTTGTCTAAGATGTTAGTTTAGCTCATGTTAGCTAGCTAGCATTAGCATTTATGATTAGGACTAGAAAATCCTTTCAGTTATCCTGTCAGTTTAAATCTTTTTAGCTAGCTAGCTAGTGTTAGCATGAACATTTATAAATTTGACTTGTAAGTGTTAGACTGCTGGCTGATATTAGCACAGAACATTGCAATCATTAATGGATATCACTTAAAATCCTCTTAGATGTTAAGGGTTAACTAATGTTAGCATTGATGATTATAACTATTTATCAACTGGACTTGAAATTCCTCTCAGGTATCCTGTCAGGTTAGATCATATTAGCTAGCTGGATAGGATTAGAATTGAAGCTTTTGAAATTTTATCAGTAGGAATGGAAAATTCTCTCAGATATCCTCAGTTTAGATCATTTTAGCCAACCAGTGTTAGCATTGAACATTTATAAATATGACTTAAAAAACATTTATAGATACTTAAAATCAAACTGGACCTCACGTTAATAGTTAATTAGAAGCATCTAGTGTTAGCACTGATGATTCTTTACATTTATGAATGTAACATTAAAAAAAAAAATCCTATCTTTAGCATGCGCTAATCTGTCAGTGATAGATACCTGTCTAGTATCATCACAGAGCATTGCAAACATTTATTACTTCTAAATCCTCTCAGTTATAATGTTAGCTAGTGATAGTATTGGTGATTATTTACATTTAAAATATGACTTAAAATTCTTTCACAAATCCTGTCAGGTTAGCTCATCATAGCTAACTAGCTACTGTTAGCTTTGAATATGTTTTAAGTTAGCTCATGTTCAACATAGGATTTTTTTTTTTGTCAGTGTTGTAGAGCTAGTGAGCTAGTGTTAGTATTGATAATTATGAACATTTATAACTATGACTTCAAAATGCTGTCAGGTTAGCTCATCTTAGACAAATACCATTGAAATTTATGAATGTTACTTAAAAAAAATCTCCAACAGGCAAACTTGTCAGTGTTAGATGGCTGGCTAGTATTAGTGCTGAACATCGCGAACTTAATGGATATCATGTTATAGAGCAAGCTAGTGTTAGCATGGGAAACACCATTGTTAGCACATATTAGCTAATGGGGTAGCATTAGAAGTAGAAGGTTAGCTGTTGGCTAACAAAAAATCATTCACAGAACTAGGGTACATTTAGTTAATAGTAATATGTAACTACTCCTAGTAAATTAGTGACACTTTTTTTTTTTTTTTAACTTGTATCGGAGTTTAAAAATGGCTTCACACTGGCTGTTTTGATTAACACTGACACACTTTAAGTTAGCCCTGCGCTGGAGTAGGGTGCCATCCAGGATGTATTCCTTATTCATGTCTAGTGTTCCCGGGATAGGCTCCGGATTCACTGCAACCCTGACCAGGATGAAGTGCTCACTGAAGATTAATGAATGAATTAACTTTTAGCTAGTATTTTTAATTTAGATAGCGTTAGAGAGGATGTTAGCATGCTTATTATGGAGGGTGTAGCCTTCTGAGAGAATAGGGGAATTTCATAATCACTTCAATATGGACCTATGTTGAATAAAGCTGTTTTAAGCATTCTTTCACTTTTATCAAAAATGTAAAATGGGTCACTCATTTTTAAACAGGGTTGATCAGAGCTGGAGAAAGATGAAGATGAAGAACCTGTGTCCTGAGATGGACTGACGCTGTAGCTGTCGCTCTCTTTGTCCACAGAGCCAGGCACTCTCGGCGTTCCCAGCCTCCAATCCGTGCTGAGTGTGTGTGTGGAGACCTGCGGGTGAGGACGATTCAACGTCCACTGGCTAGCGTAGCGACTTCGTGCGGCAGGGCCTGGTTTAGCTGCTCGCCGTGCTGTGGGATCTGATGGTGTAAAAGTAGTTCAGTTCAATCGCAGTGTAGCCCACACACATGCCAGTGTAGGAAGATAGATGGAATTTTTTTCTTACTTGACAGGCTGCTTTTGCTCGTCCCAGGCCGAACGTCCGAGACATCCACCAGCGGCCCCGTGGCCTGAGTCAGCGACTGGTAATGGACCGTGTGTGTTGCTGTGGTTGTTTTCTGTTTGGCAGTTTCTCCGAAATCGTTCTCAGTGAGCAGCACGGTTGATCTGTCATCTGAACGCGAGAGCAAAAATGGCACTTTTAGAGATTTCAGCATTAGTAACATTACAGTAGTGGAGGTGCTGAGGAGCAGAAGACTCACCCACGGTCTCCATGGTGTCTCTCTCCTCGATGAGGAGCTGAGCTCTGGGGATGTCGATGTGCATGCGGAGCGTCTGCTGCTGCTTGTTCAGCGTGTCTGATGGCCGTGTATTTTTGCTGGGAGCAAACAGAGCAAATGCACAACCCCGAATTACACCTCTGTAGTCATGTACTATTGTAGCATAAGGTGCGTTTCAAGAAAAGTGAAAAAAAAAAGTTCCTGTGATGGAAGCATTCCTGTGCATGCTCCTGTGAAGCATTTTCACTGGAGGAATTAATTTTAGTTACTGGGCCTTGGTTCCAGGAACATATTTAGTTGCTGATCCAGACCATTTCTATGAACCAGGAACTGGTTCTTGTACTGAACATGCACGCTTCATAAAATGACCAACAGTTGTACTCACAACATTCAAAACATGGTTTAGGTAGCGTCATTACTAACACTTTACATTAGAAGCGATGATATTATTTTTAAAATCAGAAGCGGAGTTATGCAGGAGTTACGTACATGCTTCTAGTGGCACAGCAGGAAAGTGCCACAGGTGGCTGGTTCAAACGGCTATGTTAATTATTCAAGTAAGGAATAACACAGGCCACACCATGCTGTTATATGAAAATAATGCACACCGGGGTTGGGCAGAGGGCCAGCTGAGTGCCACTACCCCTGAACTGCATTATATTCATATAACAGCATGGTCCGTTGTGTGTTATTGTGCTTATACCATAGCTATTTGCCAACGAATACAATGTTTAATTTATTAATGAACATGAAATAACACATCACACATTTTAACGGTTTATACATAGATTTAAAGTTGTGGAAAATCCAAGAGACAAGTTAGTTCCTGTTCTCACTTATGTTAAAGCTGCCGTAAACCGTCATTCTTTGCCAGCCTTTCCCTCTCTCTCTTTCCCTCTCTCTCCTTCTCTCTCTCTGTCTCTCTCTCTCTAACATACACACAAAGCACATTCTGTCATTTTCCCAAGAAAATGGAGAAAAAGTGTGCTTACGACAGCTGCACTATTGTCAGAGCTGCTGTTATTAGAAAATTAATCAACACCTTCTAACCAATCAGAATTGAAAATTCAGCAGTGCTGTGGAATTAATTTGTTTCCTTACCTCATGAGCATCTCTGCCAAGCTTTTTGCATCTAGAAAGCAAATGAAAAGCAACATTTATCAACTCCAAGTATTAAACAACTTCGATTTTTAAAATGCCACATTCTTCCAACACAAAATATCAGTGCTACAAAAAGTATCCTTGGTAAAGCAGTTTATTACAAGCTCTTACCTCTGAGCCTCTTCAGCCTCTGCTCCCTCCTCCTCCTCCTGAGCACCATGAGCAGGACGAAGAGCAGGACCATGCCCACCAGGATGCACGAGATGGTCACCATCATCTTCACGCCCTCGTTGTTACTCTTCTTCACCGGGTTCTTTACTGCAGTCTTCACTAGCGGTGGAATGGTGCCTGGAAGGTTAGGCAAGAAAACGCGCCTGAGATTAAAAGAAGGTCCTCTAATTTTATTTAAAGAAAGCTCCTAGAAATAAATAAATAAAAATAAAAAAGTCTGCATGTGGCAATGTATGTTAAATTGGTTTTTGTGACACTATGCTGTGAAATGGCCACAAATTATTGTTGCACACAGTCTACAATATGCTCTGACAAGATGATATAATTAATAAATAAATAAATTAACATTTTTATCAACTTGTATATGTTGGTAAGATTAACACACAGTATTAAAAATTATTTGCCATAGGTACAATAACTGCAAAAGACAAAGGCCCTGATGTGTAAAAAACATGCAAACTTTGTAACACTTGTACTTACATTTTTTCTTTACAGACATATAATTTGTACCATTGTCAGTGTAAACTGATCGATTTTACACCCACAGTATGTTTTACTGAAACCTGAAAGTCATTTCGGAATCAGCGACTGCATGTATGTATATTTGCAGGAGCCTGTTGAGGACAAAATTATATAATTTACTTATGTGATCTTAATAATGGGAATGTCTACCTAAAGTTTGTCAACATAAAATATTAAGAATGTTTACAAAATTACGACTTTGTCCTGTCGTGGTAAAGTTATTGATGCTCATGCTCACACCTCAGATACCAACAGCATTTAAACAGAGAGGTTGAAAAAGGTTTTACATTTTATATTTGTATTTTATTTCTATGCATCTCATTGGCTTTAGTCTGCATTATACCTGAGGTTTAATTTCACTCTTTGAGATTCGACCTAGCCATAACTACAGAGAACAAATAGCACAAACAAAAATCTAATTTTAACATTGTTTAAATGTTTGAACACTTTGCATGTACAGTCCTCAGTGTGAAACGATGGATCTCAACATCATGCCACTGTTGGAAAGGGGTCAAATATGCAGAAGATGCTGGAAAAGCAAAGAATGTGCAGGACCTGGAGGATTTTTCTGAAGAACAGTTGACAGTGTAACTGCTCAGGACAAACAAGGGACTCATGAACAAAAAAGTCGTTGATCATCCAAGTAACAACACACAGTATTAAGAATCAAGCGTATGTAAACTTTTGAACTGGTTCATTTGTGTAAATTCAGTTATTATTGTGTCTATATGTAAGCATCTGCTATGTGAAATAGCTCATTCAGGACAGTACTAAAAAACAAAATGCTATTTTTATGATCCCTCTTATTTTTTTTAAAAATTATTAACATTTTGCAGATTCTGCAAGGCGTATGTAAACTTATGACCCCAACTGTAGTGTCATTCACACAATTATTCTTTGTAAATCTAATTTATCCAACTGCACACCCAAATCAGTACTCATTATTATGGATCGTAGTAAATGAGAGCCAAAGTGGATTAATATTTGAACACTGAGACATGAAACTTTTTTGTATTTTCTTTTTTTTAAGCTTTAGATGCAACATTTCACCAAAATACGCTAGAATTTTCCTTGCAATTCCCAGTTAGTTCACTATGGAATGACCAGACTACAAAATAAGCAATAAAAATAGCTGAATCAGCCAGTCATCACATGAGCGTTGCCTAGCTTCAGCTAACAACTGCAGAGTGACTGCGGTCATCATTTGACCTTTTGCAGAAATCGCCAATAATGCCCAATTGAGCGAGGCTGCACTTAAAAGAGATGAACTCATCTTTCTTGTGTGAGAACATGAACACTCAGCGATTTTTCCAGGGGTTAAACATGGAGCATGACCGAGGCCTGGACCTCTGAGAGGAAACCCGGCCTCACAATTACACAGCGGTCCCTGGTGAGAGGATCAGTCAGCCGTTCAGCCCTCAGACACACCTCTGAGAAATTCATTCTAGCTGCAGAATCAGGGTTCAGTCTGAGGGGAAGTCATAAAAACATCCAAACACATAATGTGAAGTGCAGGAGGACCCACTAAAGACCCGCCGAGCCATTTTCATTTCAGCCACTAAGTAAGAATAATATATAATAAATATTTCAGGTTTCTCTCTATGTTTCTATTCTAACTTCATTTTATTCAGTGATTTTTTTATAATAATGGAAAAACTGTTATTAAAGGTTTAAAGTTTAATATTTAATAATATTGTCAATGAACATAAGCGTAAATTAATTACTTTATTAAAGCTGTATATAGCTGCACTTTTCATATAATCACATAAATAATTACATTCAGGGTTTTTTTCTGCAATATTTTAGTTCATTGTTGTATACTCTGTGAAGTCTTGTTCAATTTTTATAACAAATGTTTAACTTTATATTTTATTTATTTATTTTATAACATATAAAAGAGAACAAAATTCTACTAAAAGTTTTTTCTTTTTAAAGCGCCCATCCTCTTCTAACGTCTGCCATAAGGCGTGCATTAAAGCTTATAGACAGTTATAAGCATTTTCACATGCATAACACTTTACAAAGCACAAGCATATAACGTTATAATGTCAGGTTACATAATGCACTATAATATTGTTCACAGTGGTATTCCAGACCATTTGTATGTATGTTATAACAACCGGTTATAACGCATAATACATTTAGTTTCCCAAAATGTACGTAACTCAAACCATATAAGGTCTAAAAGAGAATTTTTCTGTTTCTTTTTTTTTTTTTTTAAATAAAGCACTATAAGTATTTTTACAGTTTTTAGTTTTTATTTTGTGTAGTTGATTTTTAACCCAATTCATGTTTTTATTTCTATTTTTACATTCTTTTAAATTTAGTTTTAGTCATATTAAAATCCTCTAGCTGTAATGTTGATCCTGCTCGTTATAAACACTACTTACTGCCATCGTAGTTGAGCGTGGCAAACTTGACCCGTTTCTCAGCCAACCCGGCGCTGTTGTACACCTTCATCTGCAGCTCGTACCAAGTGGCCTCCTGCAGGTCCATCAGCGTGTAGCTCTTCGTCAGTGACGTACGCTGGGCTTTGGTCCACACCGGACTGTCCAGAGGTCTGTACTCCAGAGTGAAGGACGTGATCGGACAGCCGCCATCATTCCAGCCAATCAGGTTGAGTCGCACACAGGTAGCATTAATGCTTGTAAACAGCTCTTGCTCCTTGGAGAACTGTGGTTCTGGAGAGGAAGATTTAAACTAAATGTATTAAACATATTTCTGTATATTAGCTTTATTCAAAGTGTGTATATGATGTGGTGTAGTGTATATATGTGTATATGACATACCTTTCCCATGAGTCTTTGCTTCTATGATCTCACTGATGCGGCCCGGGCCCACGGCATTCAGGGCTGTAAGAGTGAATTTATACCAGGTGCCACACTTCAGAGTCTCCAGACGGTACGAGCGCTCACTGGGGCTGATGGGAAAGTTGCCCCACTGTTCGCTGTTGTCCTCCGAATACTGCAGAATGTAACCTGAACATGGAGATAATACATTATTTAATTATCTAAATTTTATACATTATTTAAAATGGGGACAAATCATTATTGACCTGGTTGTGAAATTCAAGTCAACATGAATCTATGTGATTTTTTATAATTGTAGTTACACCATAAATGTTTACAGAGACACACTGAGCGTCGTTTATCAGTCAAATCAGTAAATGTAATTTCATAAGCCAAACCAAAACAAAAAAATTCCTGCCATATTTACAAAAGTGTGACATGTATATGTTGATAAATGCCAAATGCTGTAAATTTAAACGTGACAGTGTAATCTGTATATAAAATCTCAGTAACTCATCGCCAGTTATATGATTCGAAGCCAAGCTCTCGTAGGAGCTCTCGAATGATTTTCAGAACTAACCGGATTTTCAAACACAATTTACGATCCCAGAAGGGTATGAAAAAAAGCTAACTGGGAGCTGACTAGCAGATTTTTTTTTTTACCTTTATTAGGAACAGATGAATTTTTAAGGGAGGTGCTAGCTAACAATTAACATGTTATACCAGGCTTGACCAATTTATATAATTGTAAATTATTATAATTTTTTTAAACATCCTTGCACAAAACAATTGTATTTTATTTTATTTTATTGTATTTTAATTTAATTATATCGATACTATTCACTTCTGATATATTAATAAAAGATTCATTAGATTACCCTTTTATAGGGCACTTTAATAGTGGAAAACAGTCATTTGGGACAGAGAATTTGTTTTGATAAACTGTATAACTTTTAACTTTTGCAGCTGACTATTCACAACAGTTTTATTCATACACACACCTCTGATGGAACTCCCACCGTTGTCCCCTGGTATCCAGGACAGTGTGATGGACGTGGTCGTCGTTTTGGTCACTGTGAGACGAGGCTGATCTGGAGGGACTACACGGGGGCATTCATGAGAAACCGATAATTCTGCACGGGTCATTTTTCTCTACTCCCCATTTTACCCAGCTTACCTTGCACCTGCAGGTTCAGCGTTATTTCATCAGTGCCCCAGTTATTGCTGGCGACACACGTGTAGTACCCAGAGTCCTCAGCTTTCACAGTCTTGATGACGAAGCTGCCGTTTCCATGAATGCTGCGCCTTCCATCGATGATGGCCGGGCCCGGGCTCCCACTGACAAGACACACAGGTATGACATTTCCTAATGTATATATATATATGAACTTGGACATTTGGCTGAGCAAAAGCGGACATGTTTTAACAAATGAATCCTTTTGCTCATGTGTATAAGCTGTCAAATCTAGCATATGTATGTCTCAGTATGAAGCTCTGTGTTATGTGCTATATCCGTGACCTTGAGGGTTTTGTTACAGTTATCTGTTTACCTTTCCTTCATCCATTTGACTGTGGGTGGCGGATCTCCCACAGCCCTGCAGGGCAGGACAATGTCTCGCATCCAGGGTGTTGTCACTGTGCCACTAAAGGTGAGGATCCTGGCAGGAGCTGCATGACAAAAAACACACTGGCCGTCTCACTATGGACGTGGAAGTGAGCTCGAAGAAACAGGAGCAGGTTTTATATTTTCTGAATGCCTCTATAAAATAGCATTAGTGACAGCTGCATTTTGCAGTGCAGTGTGGATTTCTATTCTTAATGTTTTGGACTGTATTCTAAAAAAGAGATAATCAATAAAGTAATAAAGCAAAAGGTACTATTTGCTTTGACCCCACGGAGTATTTGCAATGTGTTAAATAAGTATTCACCCCCTTAAACTTTCCACATTTTGTAGTCTTAAAGCCTGGAACTGAAATGGACTTAATGAATTGGAATTACGTTTCATGAATCTGCACAAAAAAAAATCCACAATATTGAAGTGAGGGGAAAATCAATATAATTCACAAAACTATTTGCAATTAATAGACCAAGGGTTAATGTCAACATGATGCTACCACCACCATGCTTCACTGCAGGGATGATGTTCTCAGGTAGAGCAGAGCAGGGAAAGTAAACCTAAATTTCTTACTGTAGCACCCTCACATACCTTTAGCAAGCGGTTCGACCGTGATGACCTCGCTGCTGTTCCCGCGGCCTGCCGCCGTCACTGCCATCACCCAGATGCTGTACTTCCTGTTCCGACTCAGATTCTGCACCTTGTGGAGGAATTCGTCCGGAGCAGCATCGAACTCGCTCACCACCTTCCAAAGTAAGAAATGTAGGTGAGGTTTAATACACCTGCCAATCAGAAAGCTTTGAGACCGGAAAGATTTAGTTAATTAAATACATTCCTTACATTCAGAAATATAATTCCCTATTAAATTAAGGTAGGACTTGACAATGTGTGTACTTATATCCCTACATATGGTGATGGTTGCAATCACTGACACATAAGGAAGAAAGCATGATAGGGCACGCTATTCTAGGAAAATAATCAATGACCAGATGCTGTGATGTGACCCAATGCGAAATTACATTATAGCAGCTATAAAACAGTCATAGGCCATACCGTAGGGTACGAGCTGGAGCAGAACACTGTGTATTTCCTGATCACGCCATTTAGTTTGAGTGGCGGAAGCCAGGAAACATACACCACCGAGTTGGATGCTGCTGCCGCCTTCACGCCGCCTGGTGGACCTGGAACTAGTGGCGAAAAGAGAAACTATGATGAATTACTATAAGCAAAACAAAAAAGAAAATATCATACCAAATCGCCAGAGTTGGTACAATTGTGAATGGAAAAAAAAGCTCACAGTAGATGCATTTATTTTGTGTCATTTTTTTTTTAATTAAAATATTTCTTGCTTTATTTAAAAGTACTGCAGTAGTGGCTTTAAAGGACAATATGCTTAACCACTTTGATAGTAAATGTGTTTTTCAAAAATGTACAGACATTAACGTTTTTGACTTTGAGAACTTTGAGAAAACTTTGTATGATTTTTGCTGAAACTTGTATCTAAAATGAGCAGATATTACACAAAGAGGTGCTTGGACCCCAATGATCACTGCTTGTAGCTAGATTTAGGGGTCCAAGCACTGATTGTTGCTACCTTCTAGTTTTTCTTAGCAGGCTTCTTATTCTGTCTGTTTATAAGGGTAAATAAAAGATGGAGAGAAATATAGGAATAGAAACTAAAACCCTCAATGGGTTCCAGATTTACAAATACCAGATTTTGACATTTGTAAAAATGTTTGTTTAGTAATTGAACATGGTTCATTTTGATTTGAACAGGATTAACAGTTATAATATTATTGTTATATTGGATACAATCTATAAAGTATAAGAGCAGTCTAATATCAGAACTGGTGTTGGTTTTAATCACAAAGAAATTCCTGATTACCGTCCTCTTTGGTGCGGATGTAGATCTGCTCAGATCGTACGCCGTCTCCAGCCCGAGTGAACGCCAGCACCTGAATGCTATAGTTGGTGAATTTCTCCAAACCATCCAGCTCGAGAGGAGGCAGCAGGGTGGTGATGTTTCTGATCTCACCCAGTTCTGAAAGATTTAACAATTATAGCATAAAGGCACAATACATACAAGTCACCAACACATATATACAAGAGTCGCCTGAGAAAATATATTTTTCTGTTTTCTCAGCTAAATCAGTAGTTTTATCCAAACGTGGATAAAATTTGCTTGGTGGAAATGGCAATTCACTGAAAGGGAAAGGACATGGACGATGCATTTACACCTGGTAGTAATCAGTTTCACTTCACTCCAGCTTTATCTTGGTGAATTTTGACACAAACCTCAATACTGTGAATGAATAGAAATCAAGTGGAAATGGCTGTAGTGTCATTGGTCGCTAAAAATAATGGAAGAGCTGCTAATTATTAAATATCACTCACACTGAACTTATGCCTTGCTGTTTTATTACCATTGCTTAAAAAAAAACAAAATAGTCATCTCATCCAATACAACCAATCCAACCAGTTCACATCCAGAGCGTTCTTTCCTTCTGTCTTATTCTGGACATGAGGCACGAAGCCTTTAAATAATTGACAGCTATCTATCACACTCCCTTTCCCCGCTCTACTTTTTTTCTCTTCCTGCAGCAAGCCACAGTCTCTCCTTTCCTATCATTCACCCTCTGCTTGTGTTAAAGCCTGTGTTAAAGCCTCTTATAATGAGGCAATCTAAAAACAAATTGGTTGGGGGAAGACGGTGGATTAAGGGATATTTCTATAATGCTGGATTTGTTTTCTGCTCTGCGTTTGGAGACGTATCTGAGGCTATGATGCAGTATTTTAAGATGTGGAGAGAAATATGCAAACAGTCAGTGTGACATTTATAGGGAGTTAAAAAAAAAAGTTGCAGTGGGGGTGAAAGAAAAGCAATGAATGTCAATTATCAGTGATCAATTATCAATCCATTTATCCATACAGACTTAATCAGGACTTGCAAAGAGACAGAACATTAATTAATGTGCTGTAATGTAGCGTACATTAATAATTAACAGACACTGCTATTGTTGCTACTTTTTAAGGAGGATTGAAGGAAACTTCTGCCACCTCGTGGTGAAACGCTGCATTTAACATGTCTATTTGAGGAACGCTACTAAAATAAAGCTCTGCAGAACATTAACAAAGATTCATTTGTATTAATTTTAAACATATGCTGTGTCATTTTAAATGTAAACTCTGGTGTCCCATTTAATCTACACCGAAGGCTAGTTCCTCAGTTTCTTGGCTCCTTAGAGGTTCTTTAGCTGGCCGAGGGTTTCTGGCAAGAGGAACCCCTTTTTAAAAGGGAAACACTGTGTTGTAAGCTACCACAGAACCCCAGAGAGACAGAAACTGAAGAATCCTTTAGACTGTGTTCACACTTGGCTTGTTTTGCGAGATAGCAAGCTATTTTCGCTAGCTTGCAGCATTACAAGACAGATTTTTCGGCTGTCGCTGTCCTGGAGATTTAGATTTAGGTGTTTAACATGTTAGTTAACATGAAAAAAAAGGTAAGTTCAGCACTAATACACCATCAGCAATATTAACAAAGTAACCAACACTTGTATTCATTAATTTTTCCCCTATTTGGTCACCTGACAATTCCCGCCCATCATCCAGCTCTCCCTATCATATAACAACCACCAACTGAGGAAGGAGAAGGCTAAAACGTGCTTCCTCCAAGCCAACTGCATCTTTCCGAGTTGCTACTCATGCTGCGTCACAGGGCAGGGTAATACACTCAGGGGAAAGCGCTTTCTGCCCTCTTCCACATACATGAGCTCACAGAAGCCCATGATTGACCCTGAAAAACCAGTTTTAATACATAAACCTGGAGACCTTGGTTTTTTTTAGTCATGGATTGAATAAATATTCACGCACATACATTTCATTAACATTTAAACAAGCATCTATAAATATCTGTGTTAACTTACTTTGTTACTTATGGCTTTGTTACTATTATGAATTATTAATGTTGAGGTTTATGCTTTGTTAATGTTAACTAATTCGTTAATATTACCCAGGAACATTTCCAAACCATAATCCTGTGAAAGAACAGTGACCTGCAGGCACATCAGTTCACATGTTCTGTACCTCCATCAGGTAGATTGGCCCAGTAGATGATGCGAAAGCCCTGCAGCACACCGTTCAGGGCTTCCCGGGCGGGTGTCGACCACGACAGCGAGATGGTCTCAGGAGACGTAGCCGTGGCACTGACCTTCTCTGGAGCTCTGCTGGGAACTGAGGGGTGGGGTGGGGAGGGATATTTATTACAGAAATGTTTGGCAATATGATCGTATATAATATAGACATTGTGATTAATTATGTCACAATGCACTATTTTCAGATCTTTTTATATCTACAACTTCTTAAAACAATTACAACCTGATTGGAAGCAGTTATGATGGTAAAATTTTGTACTGAATTTCATGATGCACAAGTAGAAAGATCTTCAAGTATTGTGATATGATATTTGTTGTTATATCGCCCAGCCCAAATTTATAATGCAAATAAATGAGTTGCTAAACACAAAACCCAGCAGGAGTTGAAACGTAGAGTTTGTTTGATAAAACCTCTGAGATCGGTAACCATCCCATGAAGAATAAAAGTATAAAACAAATACATTTTTACTGGATAAGTGGAACCCACTGACTAAATGGCGCACATATTGACATTTCGAGTCCACATTTGAATCAGAGAAATTACAAAACACTTCCACAAGATGGCAGCACATCCACACTGCTGCAATACCTCCAATACCAGGAGCATTTGAGGAGATTGAGTGAGACATGGTGGAAACTGCTGGAAATATTTCAGCCCATGTATCACTGCTTTTCAGTTTCACTGGATCCTACAGCACGTGTAAGTCACTTTGCTTAAATGTAAACAGAAATCTAAGCGTGTCGTACCATCCTCCATGGTGGTGACTCGCACTTCGCTGGAGGCAGGTCCCGGTCCAGCGCTGTTGCTCGCCTGCACCACCACCTCATACTGCGTGAACTTCTTCAGGTTGTTCAGGGTGAGCGTCTCCGTCTCACCTGTGCTCTCCACGCTCAGACAGATGAACTGGTGGCTCCCGTTCACCGAGTGCTCCCTGTGGCACACCTGGTAGCCTCTGATCATGCCATTCTGGAGGTGTTTCTGAGGAGCCTGAGGGGAAATAATGATCCATAAATAATCTGCATCTATGAACCTGATAAAGATATTGGGTGGAAACAGTGTTATGTACCTTCCATGTGACCTTGATGCTCTGAGAAGACATCGCTTCGAGAGTCACATCTTGAGGTGGACCTTCAGGATCTAAAACATATAAACACAATTTGTGAGTATCAAATTATTGAAGAATAACAAACATATTTTGATCCAAATAACATGCACCAATCATTCTGAAATAATCAAATCTGGTGCTGCTATTTTTCTCCAGTTTAGCAATAAACGAAAGAGGAATTCCCCTAATTCACAGAGAATGAGAAGGAAAAACAGGTACCTGGCTAAAAAGAGCCTGCAAAGTCTGTTTTGTGAAAGAAAAAATAACTGGAAATGGGAGATTGGTCAGAATTCCTTGAGGAACATGTGGGATTGGTCAGAATTCAGTTTGGTCAGAATTCTTTCTGGGGTGGGTAAAATTGGTTAGAACTCCCTCTAGAATGAAAGGAATTGATAAGAATTTTTTCTTAAGTGAACTGCTTTGGTCAAAAGTCCTTCTAGAGTGGGCAGGATTGGTTAGACGTCCTTTTTAAAGGGGTTGACTTGTCGAGTATTCCTTCCGGATTGGGCAGAATTGGTCAATATCCCTTCTGGAGGGGGCAGAATTGGTCAATATTCCTTCAGGAGCCAGTGAGTTTGGTCAAAATTACTTCAGGAACAAGTGGGATTGGTCAGAATTCCTTTGGGAAGTGAGCGGGATTGGTGAAAATTCCTTCAGGAGCAAGTGGGATTGGCCAGAATTCCTTCAGGAGCAAGTGGGATTGGTCAGAATTCCTTCAGGAGCAGGTGGGATTGGTCAGAATTCCTTCAGGAGCAAGTGGGATTGGTCAGAATTCCTTCAGGAGCAGGTGGGAGTGGGATTTAAAATAATCCTACACATACGTCTAATGTAGACTCATGTAGACTTTTAGAAAGTCACTAATCATTGCATACTGCACTTCAAGAACAGATTTCCTGATTTTGGTTTTACCTGCTTCATCCGTGGTGACTGTGAGCTCATTGCTGGGCTCACTGTCCCCGATGTGGTTCTTGGCGAACATGCGGATGTTGTAGGTAGATGAAGGGTGGAGCTCGATGATGGTGGCCAGATTCAGCGTTGGGGAGACGTCTCTGGTTCTGCGAGCTCTTTCCCAAGTAGCTGTAAATAAAATATTAAAATGATATTGTATAGAATGTTTTGGTGATACCCAACATGGCTGCTTATATTAACTAAAAACAGTATACTACATGCTTGGCTGTATGTCTATTGTACCTGTTTTATTCTTGCACTCAATATCATAGCCAGTGATGGGGCTGTTCCCGTCAAATCCCATAGTCCAGCGGAGAGCGATGGTCCTCTCCTTCACCTCCCGAATCTCCACTTTAGGAGGCTCTGGCGGCTCTGAAGACACATGGATAATAAAGAACCTCTGAGAAAGGAGTCACTTTGGTAGTCACTTTCAGCAGTCAGGTCCAAAAGTTTGAGTCTTCTCCAAGAACCAAACAAAATTTTATTTAGTTTTGCTTATTCATGAATATGTTATCTTAAACTGAGGTAGATCTAAATCAACATCCTGTTCACCCACTACCCACATATTTCAAATTCTCATAACACCATATATTAGACTCAAATTTTAACACAGTACTTTTTATCATCTCTCAAAGGAATGCCTCAGCAATTTTCCTCTAACCACGAATCAGCTAAAACATGGCTGGCATCGGAAGGCTGCTTCTTTGTCTTCTTGCTACATTATCCCATTATGCTACATTATCAGAAAGTTGCTTAAGTATACATCATTTGGGTACATGATTACAATTTTCTTATTATAACATCTATATTTCTGCTTTCAAACTTTGGGAAGTGGGAACTAGTCCAGAATTTTTTTTCAATTGTGCTAATTAAAAAAAGTGATTCTGATTTTACAAGATGGCTGCCAATAATGGCACAGCTTTCAGCTACAGGATAAAGTTAGTAGTCCCACTGCATCCTAAATCATATCAGTGGAGCACTGAAGAACTCGTTGTGGTTTGAGGCAGATATTTACAGTAAAAATTAGACAGACTTCCATTACTCTGTAGCCACATTAGCCTTGTAGCACCAGTGGAAAAAAAAAAAACAAAGAAGCAAATGTACATACATCAAATACTTTTAGTTGAATACATGCATTTGAACACATTCATATCTGGTCAAGGAAGTTCTCAGGTCTTTACCTTGGACTGTAAGCTGAATGATGCCTCTGTCCTCGCCGTAAGAGTTGATCGCATGGCAGGAAAAAAACCCAGAGTCCTCCCTCAGGGTTGGGTAGATCTGATGGAGCAAATACAGTAGATCTTTCTATTTAGTTCCACTGTGTTCACTACTTAGTAAAGAATGCCATATAGATTGACTCAGGATCAGATTGACTAGATCTCTTTATTCCATACAAATACAACAAAACAATTCTCCATCATTAGCAATGTGTGTTACTTTAGATTCCTGTAATTCCAGTTACAGCCACTAGTCAGCAGCATTGCATTACATTTACAAGTAACATTTACCAGGTTAGAGAAAGATGTAGGACGAACATGTAGGGCTGACTGAGATACCTCCAGAGTAGAGATGACCTCCTCGCCGACCTTCTTGACCGTGACCGTGTGCCTCCACATGTCCGGGTTGATGATGTGCGACTGCTTCTCCTTCTCCACCTCCTTCTCCCAGCGCACCATGATGGGCTTCTCGCCGTGGGCCTTGCAGCTCATCTCGATCTTCTCACCTTTGGTGGCCAGCGTGTTGTTGGGGTACGACGTGATCATGGCTGGTACTGAGACACACAGGAAGTGGGAGGGAATCAGATGGAGCCTCCAATGGAGTGAGAATAGTTAGCATTTCCTTATTGTATTTCAGAGTATCAAATCTGAATACACTACTACGAAATACCGGACTATAACTGTGTCCCTGATGCTAGAATTCATAACTAGTTTGCTACCCTTACCAAAATAGCATAATATATTACTAAGCGTATATTTGGAAGTAGACACACTCTCACACATGCACACATACACATGGGAACCTCTCTTAACATACACACACACACACACACACACAGTCCGTGCCCCTTAAACAACCATTTTATGGTGGAAACTTGGCTAATGCACCACTGCGTGTGTGATGTTATTCAATATGTCAGGCCTAGGATTGCTCCCGATTATGGCTCATCTTTTATTCAACCCAGGCTTTTTTAGATACATGAAGAAAAAAAAGACCTTGAGTCATCATCTGAAGTTGCCGTTTTTATTTCTATGATGCAATGTAAAACTGGAACCAGTTGCCAATCATGGTGTATATATTCATAACTGAAAAAGATAGACTTAAAGATGACTCAGCACTTATTAATTACAGTCCCGAGTGTCTTGGTTTCATCACAACTTCCCTCAGGCTGTGTGATACTGGCGCTACTTTGGTGTATTTCTTTAATTTTACTGACAGAATTTAAAAAAAAAAAAAAAAAAAAAAAAAATTTAAAAA